>BMAO01026556.1:0-32141 GCA_019973975.1 Trichonephila clavata
ATTGTCCAGTTGTATAGGTTAAAAAGGCCACTATAACTCTTAACTAATTGCTGCTAATTACTTTAAAGTAACTACTAATAACCACACATAGGGGCATAGCTACCACTGTATCAATAATACAGGGCCCTCAAGCTACAGAAGCCTTACATGTGTAAGTAAAAAATTGTAAGGGGTCCCCAAAAATGCCACCAAGGAATTTTGATATAGGACCCATTCAGGACTAACTACACCAATGATAATAACTTAAAAGCTACTATAATGAAATATTTTAGTATAATAATTTCAATATACTACTCTACAGTTATAGAATCAACATTATACAAGAAAAAAATATCACACATAAGCAGAGAGATTTCTTATCATGCATAAAAAAAGTTTGTTTTAAGGTAATCTTAAAAATTAGCATGCAGACTGTTATGGAATTGTTTATTGAACATTAATTTCACAAAATCCGTTTAATTTGAGTAAAGAAATTTCGAATAGAAAATGAAAAAAAAAAAAAAAAGAATAATAATTTTGAAATATACAAGTTAATTAGAGCATGTTATTTGAGAAATAATTCCAAGCATTAAATATAAAAGATGAAACTTTTAAATTCAAAACACAACAGAAGTCAACTGTAGCATTTCAAACAAGATACACATGATAAAGCAAATTATAATAGCAAAAAAAAAATACTTATAGAAATAATATAAATCTTAACTAGCAGCCTCTTTTAAAACTGTCATGTTACTGAAGATATTTGATATAAATGAGTTTATTCAACCAAGCCGAATCTGACATGAATTATAAAAAAAACAGCATATTTAAAGAAAATGATAATACTTATTAATTAGTTTTGGAATAAACAGCAAAATATTTCTTTTAAAATCTTAGTATATAATTAGAACCTACATATATATATTTAAATATATATACAAAATTTTATAACAAAACATTCACTGCAAATATACCTCTTTTTTACTGTAATATTCAGTGATTAAGGAATATGGCACTGTAGTGATAGCAGCTGATCCTAATCCAGACATGGCAGAAAACGTATTAACAAGAATTATGTTGCTGCTCATAACAGTTCCTAACAAACTAAAAGTAAAACAAATCATTCCAAATAAATATGTTCTACTTTTCCCATATTATTGATTAATTTCTCTTGAAAAAAGGCGGCATATATAGCAGCTGAAAAAAAAAAAAAGAAATAGGGATTAACTGTTATAAAATTGATATTATAGAGCAAATATTTTTTAAAACGGTAAAAAAAGAAAAAGATAAATTTAAAAAAATAATTTACAACATAAGATAGCAAAGAAGTAAAATACACAAAATATCTTTGGAGTTATTCATAAGCTATTGGTGATCTTAATTTAATTGCTAATATTCACAGCATAAAAAATATCAACACTTTCCAAGTAAGAAACATAATGGGATAATCAACCCAAGATGAGATTTAAAAACTAAAATGATGGCGAATTATTACCATTTTAATGAAACCTAAGTCATAAAGGATATAAGAGGATTGCACAGGCAATTCAGCATTTTTTAAAACAACTTATCTGTTACTTAAAACATATTAAATTATATCAACCCAAAATTTTATAAAATTCAAAATCTTTAAATACATTTTTCTAAACCTTAAACAATTTAAATGAGAAAAAATACAGAGTCAAAATTATCGAGAAAATATATTTACAACTAGATGAATAATATCCTCAGCACAATTCTGACAAAATAATAACAGTAAATTTTCTATTTATTTATTATGCATTTAGTTCACAAATAAATCATAAAAATAAGTAGATTAATAAAATTCATACAAAAAATGAAACAAATGTTTATTATTATTATTGTACATCTAGTACAAACAGGAAAATAAACAAATAGTAAGTATTAACTTGAGATTGTTATTTGCATTTTTGTAAAAATTAGGAACTCAATATAAGCATTACTTTGAATGGTTTATACAAGAAGCATTCATTTAATTAATTTTTTTCAATGATGTTGATAAAAACAAGGAACAACAAGCACACACACTACAGATTTAACTCATTTATCCACTTATTTAGTGCTAATTTGCATACATGCCACTGCGATTCTTTTAGGATGAAATTAATTCATAATGACAATATAAGCATATTCAAATTGATGAATTTACAGTTAATTCATTAATGACCCATTTGGAAAAGTTGTGTTGATTAGTTGATCCAAGATAGATAAATTACTTCACATTTGAGCCATCAAACAACATAAAAATCTCCCCACAATATTATAACCACGAAGAATGAAACACCTAAAAATGAACATTCTTCTTACACTAATAAAAAAATTGAATGCAAAAATAAGTGAATGAATTTGATGGATGAAATATATCAATAACAAGTAATATTAAAAAAAAATTTAAAGTCAATTCCTACTTAAGTCAACAAAGAAATATTTTATTTTAGTTACTTTTTATTAAATAATTACAATTAATATAAATGTACATACATATGACAGAATCACAATATTAAATAACAAAATAGAAAGCAATTTTCATTTCTATAAATGGTGTTGGACTATTATTTTTGTTTGTTAATATTTATTCATTCATAAATCACATTCTCAGAAATCAGGCCATCCAGGTAGAATTCGAACCCATGACCTATGGATTAGAAGTCCAATACACTATCCATTGCACTACAGTGACACAACAAGTGGTTTTCCTTTTTATACATGGTATTGGACTGTTATTTTTATTTGTTACTATTTATTCATTAATTAAGTTTAATGAATTAATATTTGAAAAAATTGAATTAACATCAAGTGTCATCCACTACAAGTTTTAAAAAATGTACTTGAACTTGAATGGATAATTAGAAAGTATTTTATTAATGATTGAAAATTTGAACAAGATATATACATATAGGGAGACTGTGAACTAATATAAGGAATTGAATAAATAAACAAAGCTAGAAATTCAAATGAAATTTGATTAAATAAAAGGAGGTTTTAGAAGTGTCTGAATAAAGATGGATTTAAATATGCAAGTCTTAATATATATATATATATCACAAGCTTTAATAGAAAATAAAATTACACTTTAAGTGGGTTTCATTGGTATATTATAACCCTGGCTGTTGAAGAGCTGCAATTTCATACTTTGACTAATCAACAATTACGATAAATACATTCTATCATGCCGATGATATTAACATTCTAAATTGAGTTATTTTATACACTTAACTCCACAGTTAAAACTACTTTTTAAACATTAAGTTGATGAAAATTGCAAAATTTTTCATAAATACCTGATAAACAATGCAACAATAAGCCCCATGAACCCATTCGCACTCCATCATCATAACGAACAAAAGCTACACTCTCTTTATAAGCTTGTGGATTTCCTTTGTAAATGACCTGTAATTAAAGTAAAAAATCCTTGAAAATTAATTTAAGGTATTAAATCTTCTTGTCAAAAAAAATATACAATCTTCTTCAATAAATTGTCATGGTAACAAAAATCATTATATAGGTAAACCCAGACGGAAGATAAAATCCCAATACCAAGAAAAATTAATTTAGAAGAATGAAAAATTTTGGAAAAGCATTTGCATAGGTAACAAGGTTTTTTGTGCAAATATCATAGGTTGAAGTATATGTAAGAAAAGCTATTTTAAATAGGAAATGGTGGCATATTAATAATCGCTGTAATCACAAAGATTTTGAATGCAAGTCTGAAAATGTGAATACACTGACGTACAAGTGCAGTACGTCATTCAGTGGTATGGAGTTCTATGCCTGTTATACTTGATTAGTTGAATTAACAATAATTATCACTGATTGTAGATGACATTGGATTTTTTGTCCAATTATATCCTAAAAGCATGGGACTTTCCTATACAAACAATTTTGTGTAGGAATATATGGACAAAGAGCACGTTGTGTGTGAGGCACAAGCAGAAAAAATAACACATTAACAGAAACATAAAATGCTCTTAGCAGAATACTTAATGAGTGATACCGTAAAGAACATGTTAAAACAATTTTAAAAATTGAATCCAACAACCGCCATGCATGCTTGCCGACCTTTATGGCATGATTGATCGACAATATCGGTCATAGTTGAAGGCAGCATAGCGGTGTGCCAGTGATATGCTGCACCACCAAAATTGGCATTTGCGCTTGAAATTTCGGTCATTACAGGAAACTCAACTAATAGCAAAAAGGTAGATATATGCATCTAATGTACATTGTTTCTAATTGTAACGGCAGAGCAGTGTGAACACTGTATCAGGAACGTTTTCCAAGTAGACTCATGCCGAACCGCAAAATTGATTCAGTGATTACATTGACAGCTGTGTGAAAATGGTTCATTATAGCCAGTACTGATGGAAGGCATAGATCGAGGATTGTACGACTAACACACCTGGGAAAAGTCATCTTGGATAATGTGATGAAATACCGGCACAAATACAAGGGCTGTAGCATGTCAATCAACTAATCGTTTGGAGAGTTTTACTCTTGGTGGATGCAAATTCTAAAATTGTTTTAACATTTTCTCTACAGAGTCACTCGTTAAGTATACAGCAGCTGAAAGTTTTACGTTTCTGTTAATGTATTATTTTTTCTGTTAGTGCGTCAACCCGTCATTTCCATCCATATATTTCTCCACAAAAATTGTGTGTTTTAGTGCGCTCTACCACCCCTCAAAGTTTATCCTGTGATTTTGGAATCACCCTGAATACTAGATGGGAGAAAGGCCAAGGTAGCACGTTAAAACACGTTGGATAGCAGCAGTATGAGAACGAGCATTGTCCTAATGGCAAAACAATCAGTTTAATCCCTAGTCTGATAAATACCTTTGCAGTCGAGGTGCTTAGAATAATGACAAGAATGTTCCTGTCATAAGAGATTGCTCCCAAGACCATAATTCCTGGAGAAGATCCAAATGTCTAGGTCACAACTCGGCTTAAAGCACACACCAGGCCTCTTTCTAACAAATACATGGCCATTCACTACAACAAAACAGAAACAGCTCTCATTCAGAAAACACAATGGATCATCAATCAGCATCCAAAGAGCTTAGCTTGATACCACTGAAGTTACAGATGATAGCGATTCAGAGAAGTGGTATGAATGCTTTAGGGTATCTTGACCAGAGTTGTCATTCAAGTAATCTGTAACAATTCGCTGTGTCACTCTGATGCCAACAGAGGTATAATTTTTACAACAGATGCAGTATGATGGACCACAGCTGCCCTGGAAGTCTTTGGACCACACAATGGAAGTCTTTTCCATTGGTGGCATTCTGTGCACAGCTGAACCCTGGTCTTCATAGAGAACCTTCCTGTTACCATGGGTGCCAACAGCCATACATGGTAGATATACAACAGAAAATTTTTCTATAGCATTGTGGAAAGATAAATCCACCTTCTTGTATCCCTATAACATGGCATCATTCAAATTCAGTAAGCTGCTGGTAATGCTTTCTTCATTTCCTCTAAGGCATTCTCGACTCAAACCCAGCTCACAAATAATGCTAATGAAGTTTATATTGCATATTTAATATAAACCTCATTTGCACGTTCATAGTGCTATTCTTATTCATCTAGTGTTAATTTGAATGGATACCATCTCCCAGATGAGCAAATATGCCTCTTAAATTTCGTTTATCTGGCACAAATCCTTCTTGGTGTAAAGGTTTTATTTTCCATTAGTATATAGATAAATGTGTGTGTGCAAAAAAAAATGTTTTTTTTTAAAAAATATTTAGCTGTGTTGCAATTTCTGTATTTTTTATTTCTATCACAACACACAAACTTGTTTCAAATACAATACAATCCAATTTCAGTGCTTATGGATATGCTAAATCATATAACTTAGTTTACCTCCCTTTATACATTTTTATGTAAATTTTTCCCATTGGAATAAAATTTAAAAATAAAAATTCTGTAGATGGGTATAATATTTGTGCAATTAATTAGCACTAATATCATAATTAATTTAAGCTGATTAACTGAAAACAAATTACATGATTTTATTAACATAAATTGGAAAAGGAAAATAATATTATAGACATGATTATTTTCATGGAGTAAAAAATAGGTTTAAGTAGAGAGAAATTTTTAGAAAAAGTTGTGTAGTTTTATTAGTTTTTTAATTAAAGACTATAGACTTTCAGGATAAATCCTAACAACCATGATTATTAAATTGCACAGAAAGTATTAAATTGAAATAATCAAAATTGGAGAAAATCACTAGGTTTATGTAGAAAGATAAAATTCCTGAACATTTTTAAAAAGATATCTGAACTTAAAACAAAAGCAAAAGGAAAGCAGCTATTATAAAAAAATATAATTGACCTTCCTTGAAACACTGATATGAATGCTTTTAAGATGGGGGCAGGGTAAGATGTTTATTATGGGTTATGATTAACTTAGAATTTCCAATAAAGATTGCTTTTGATAGAAAGCTTTAAAACCATATAACAAAGTTTATCTTCCAACCATAGTTCCATATCAACTTTCTGATAAAAAAATGCAAGTCCAAAATTAACAGGTTTAGAATCATTGGCTCTGTAATAAAATTAACATATAAATTTAAAAGTAAAGAGATTTGCAAATTATTTGAAGATCTGAATACTTGAAGAGCACAAAAATTGTGTACAGGAAAGTACATAAACATATTTTTAACTGAGAGTGGATTTATAAAGTCTCTGATGCAAGCAGACAGGGAAGGCTATCTTGCAAAATGAGTTCAAAATGAATACAGCAAAAGCAATATAAGGACATCAAATGCATTGATATTTTGGAATTAAAATTGCACACAATTTGCTCATATTTTCCTACAAAACTTGGTTTGAAAAATCACAAATGATCTTAAAAACTAACATTAGTAATCACTGAATCTCAACATAATTTATACACACTGTGTTTTCCCTTTGATAGTGATTTTTTTTCCTTCTCAATTCATATGATTTTTAAGAAACATTTTTCAGATTCATTTTACAATTAAAAAATAATACTTCAAGCAAACAATTTATTTCATATATTTTGTTTCAAAATAAAAAATAAATATATATATATATTTATATACATATATATACACATACATATATTTGCCTCATAATTATAACAATCATGAATTAAAATAATTTTTCTTAAAAAATTATTCAAATCAGGAAAAAGATTTGAAACATGAAATTACAGAATGAAATAATAACAATAAGAAACTTTTAAAATCAGAAGCCTAAAATACATTAATATATTTTTAAATAAAAATTACTTAATTTAGAAAACATTTTTACTTTTGAATAGAACATATCAATGTGAAAAGACAAACAATAACTCCAAAAATGATAAAATCTTGAATGCCATGACTTATTTCTCATAAATTCTGCACTTTTGAAGCTACATGAGAACTATTGGCAATGGATCTCGTACTTTATGAACCTTGGCCAAGTGATGAGGACAACAACTGAGCTGGCACCCACTCTCTAAGCTTCCATACTACACCAACATGAGGCCTTTGAGTCTCCACAGATTAAGCGTGTGCATCACCCTTCCATACAGTGAGGAATTAGGATTTGATCTCAAGACGTGGCAATGCCAGTCATCAGTTCCTGAACATGACCACTCAGCTACAGCAGCCACAATGTTATCTTGAAACAAAAGTGAAAATCTTTTAAAATCAACAGTTTATAATGTACAAACTCATATTGCATTAAAAATAAATATAGAAATACAATAAATGCAATATTAATTCAGTTGTGGAGATTTGCAATACCGCATATATAGTGAGAGAAATCTACTACAACAACAAATTATTTTTGTGACACTAGGTTTTGAACCTACAACCCTAATCACTTGGATAACACAGCCACATTATGCATGTGAAAGGATGCATGGAGAAAAAATTCATCATCATATCAAATTAATGAACACACACAAGAATACTGATATATATATACACACACACTAAGGAGAAATTTTCAATTGTTAGACCCTTTAAAAGTCACCTTTTACCTAACAAAGTAAAAAAATTCAAATTAAAAAAATATCTTCCACTCATACATTAAAGCTTTTGAAAAATTGATAAATTTCCCTGTTTTTTTGTCAAATTTTATAATTATTTAACATAACATCATAATATCATTGTTTTAAATGTATTGTTTGGGATACAAGAAGCAAAAAATAAATAAATAGAGCATTTTAATTCAAAGTATTTATTGTTCACACAAAATGCTCAAAAATCAAATTTTTTTTTGTTTGCAAAATAAACAATATTTCATAATTTTATTCAAATTTACTTTTATAAACAAAGGAAGCAATTTTCATTCCTATCTTTTTTTATTGAAAAGGATGCTCTGTTGAACATAATGGGAAATGAAAGCCAGAGTATCATAATCAGCTCAAGTGTTTGACACCCTACTTTTCTTTTACATGATTATATGGCATGATATATTCAGGTTGTAACACACAGTATAGTTCCAAGACCGAAATGTAGGTGCCGCCATTACAATATGGACTTGGACCGGAAGTGTGCCTGTACGAAACACTGTAGTATCGTCAGAGAGAGTTTGGATCTGGACAAGCGTGCGTTCCCTGTTTCGATGTCCAATCCCGGACTATGTAAACTTTACTTATTTTCTCTAAATGTTTGTCTTGTAATTGTCTAAGTGTCTGTTCTTTGTAACTGTGCTATCTTATATCATTAAATATATTAATTTACCCCACGATTCTATTAATTACTTTTGGTTACCCCAAGTAATGACGTAAGCGGCAGTTACAAGGTTGTAATAGAAAACTGAGACATATACGGTCAAATCACCCAGTTATTCTGTCTTTCAATAAATTGGCAACAGATGGTAATGTGACAATTTACTGATAAATGTTTTTACTTTTGTTTTCACATACTTTTTGCATGTTGATATCACAGGAATATGGAACAAAAAAGGCTAAATGTCACAAAATAACAACTAGAACTAATTTTCAGTTCCTTTTTGGTATTTCAAAGGGTATTAATCAAATAAGCTTCTTTATCACAAAGATGTCTTAATGTGCTGTTTCCAAGGATTTATGATGTAACAAAACTCTAACAACAAATATGCAAACTTTCATACAGTAAACAAAATATGGCGCTTTAAAATATTAAATATTTATATGAAAAAGCTGCTATTCCAGCTATTTCCAAATACAGGATAATATAGCTAATAAGTGCCATGATAATTATTATAAAATTTAAGAAAGTCTTCTCTCTACTATTGCAATAAATATAAACAAAGAAAGCTTCATTCATGAAAAAGATTGATATATTTAAAAGGGAATTTGTATCTTTTGATATAGCATTATGTAAATGTCTTATTATTGTTGACTGCATTAGCCAAAAATAATCATCTTTGTGAGTGGATTGTTAGTGTTAATGCTAATAATTGTTATTATGAAAAAGTCAATAAATTTTTCTCTAGACTGAGTTACATTTATATTTTTCCATAAGGAGAACATGTATATCATCAAAGAGATTTGAGAAAGGAGAAAAAAGGAGCAAATAGCCCCAAGAACCATCAAAATACTTCAAATGAAAAAAACTCTGGAAACTTACAAATGAGGGCATATGGACACTGAACAAATAAAAATACATAGATGCTTTATATATCAACTAACAAACAATTCAAATCTCCAGTATGGCTCAAAAAATGTTAAAAAAAAACTGTGACAAATGAAAATTAAACTACAAACACCATTGATAATTATGGAATTTCAGACCAAGTGATAGTTGTGATCGCATCATCTGTCTTTCAAAATTATGGTGTGATAAACGACTCAGATACAAATTTCCAAAGCTTTCCCTGTCACACCCATGCGGAGGAATGCTGTATCAAACTTTGACAGAAGCATCTCAAAAAGTGTGTGGTCCTGAAGCAAGAGACAGCATCCTCATGACTTGTTAATCAAAATTATATAATAATACCCAAATATTTTTTAAAATCTGACTTTTAAAGTAATTCTTTTGAATAAAGACTTTGGATAGTTTTCTAAACTGCATTAACACTAGAACGTTCATCAGTATCAATTGGACACCAGAACCAGTTCCATTTGTTCTCCTTTTTGCAGGGAATTTGAAAACTTTTAATAATTTTCCATAGTGATTACACAGAAAAAGTTTTGTTGTTCTAAGTCAGGGGAGGACAACCCATGGCACGCATGCAACTTGTGGCATGGTGGAGTTGTAAAAGTGGCATGCGAAGACTTATAGAAAAATTTGAAAAAATAATATTAAATAAAAAACCTTTCCCAATTTTATTTAAATGCGGTTATTTCAGACCCCCCCCCCCCCCCCCACTTCAAAATTTGGATTAACATGTTTGTGAATAAATATTTTTTTCATTAGAAATATAAAAACAAAATATCTCTCAAAACTAGCTGATATGCACAAAAAAAAAAAATTAACTTTGTAAGTATCTTCAAGAGCTAATCCTAATATACATGGTTGGGGGAAAAAAACAATTTCAAAAGCCACATTAAGTAAGTACTGACAGTTTAGTAATTATTTAGAATTAAATGCTTTAAATTACTTTTTTTTATCTTATGCATACCTGATTGAACCTGTAAAAAGATTATTAATAAAACCTAAGTAATATATATTTGTCTTTTTAATTATATTATTTTTAAATTTTCACTACATATATTTGCATACAAAATATGCTTTTTGCATGAAAGCCCCACAATAAGCTAATAAGTAATAATTTGTTCACCTTTTTTTTAATATTTAGAAAAATTGGAAGTGGCACGCATAATTTTTTTTAATTAGGTAGTGGCACTTTTCCCAAAAAGGTTGGCCACCCCTTTTCTAGGTTAATTAGGAGAGATTTTACATCTAAATATATTTAGAGTGTCCACTGGTGTTGTTTTGACACCAAGGAGATTTATCATTATAAATAGCTGCCATTTAGCAAAAGATAGATAGAAAGATTAGATCTGGTATCTAATTATTACCAGAAGTAAAAAAAAACTTTCGGAAGTAATATCTCACATTTATTTGAACTTGAATGCTGTGTAATAGGGTTCACAGTGGAAATGAGTCAGTTATACTAAAAATGTGGTGTCCAAGTGTTTTGTTACACAGCATTTGCTTATTTGCTCTTTGAAAAAATTTCATTTGATTTTCAAATCTTGCACAGAGCAGACACCCCAAAACAATGACTCATAGAAAAGGTCTATAAGCCCTGATGAACTTACTAATTTGTTGAGAGAGCTTTCTGAGAATGAATTGAATGGTGGTTATCTGTCTTCCTCTAATTTAGATTCCGATGAAGACAAAAGTTTGAACGAAAGTGACTGCAAAGAATCTGAAGAAAACAGATGTAATCCAGTAAGTCCTGATATATATGTCGCTATGGATGGCTCAGAATGAATACTGCATAAAAGAAATATTTGTGGCAGATTTGCGACTCGAAGTGTTTTGCGACAAAGCAGTGGTTCAACAAGCTTCACGAAACATTATGTCAAAAAGTCAGTTTTTTGATATAAAGGGTTATAATATATAAAAATTAGATGAAATAATATTAAAAAAGTCTTAAAACTAAACCTGTGACTTTGAACAGTAGTCCTGCAATTATTTAGTAACTACAATTATTTTATATCAGAGTGTCAAAACAACATCAGTGGACGTTTAAGGGTAATCGAAATCTTGGACGTTCAAGTGTTAAATAATAGGTTCACATATATAATATTAATATATTCCTAAAGAAAATATGTTCACCGTCTGCATTACAGTTTATTTTATTAAAGTTAAAATGATAAAGTAGAGTAAAATTGAAAAATATTACAAACATGATTTAACAAAAATTCTTTTTAGGTTTTTATACAAATCATAAATAATGTTTTGAAACAAAGGTTTTGATTTTTTTCCCCTTGCTCTTCATATCCCAAACATTGCATTTAAAACAAAACTGTTATGAAAGTGGTCAGTTAAATAATTAAGAAAAACAGACAAAAAATAAAATGCTCTCTATTTTTCAAAACTTTTAATTGCGATGCATAAGCAAAATATACTTTTTATTCACAGATTTTTGCCTATTTATTTAGCTAATTCACGACTTAACTAGATGCACACGCTACTTTGATAGGGTAGAGTCAACAATTTGTTAGGAAACTTACAAAACCCACTACACAATTTTTAAGCACTAGATGGCGATCTGCATCTACCGACTCTTTTTCACCATGTTCTACTGCAGCAGTTCTTAAACTGTGGTACATGGATCCCTGGGGATCCTCAGAACTTTTCTAGGGGTCCAAAGGTCTCTCATATAATGTCAAGATTTCCCTCTTTTACAGACTCTGAAAAGGCCTCGAGAAAAAGTTGAAAGATGCGTCATCATACACTAGATCACTTAATTGCCCCCAATGAAAAAACTCTTAATAGAATATGTATTTCGATCAAAAATATTTAGTTTTTCCATTGTTTGCAACTACATAGCCATTACTACAACATAATATTTTTTAAAAAATAGTAGAAACACACATGTGCCAAGATTAGAAGCAGAGGCAGTCTTAGAATTATTTTGAACCTTTAAATCATTCAGTGATGTGTTGGGAATCAGGAAAGGATGTTCAAATCTTTGGGGTCTGTGATATCAAGCCGATATATAAAGGGGGGGGGGGTAAAAGGGAGCTTAAGAACAACTGTTGTAGTGTTACAGAGACATGAGATCTATTAATTGAAACAAATTGATAATTCATTATTGAAATTATTTCAATTTAAAAACCTCGATTTCAGGAAAGTATGAGCTTGCAAAAAATATTTGATTTATTTTTTATGGAATGTGTGTGAGAAACTCAAATTGAAGAGCAGGGACATAAATACCACCATATCAATGACACAGGGCCACCAAGCTACAAAAGCCCCAACATGTATAAGTAAAAAACCATAAAATGTTATGAGGGCTCTAAGGAATTTTGATACATGGACTCACTCAAGACTAGCTTTGCTTAAACTGGGGGGGGGGAGGAGGTTATATAGAGGAAACTAAATGAAAAGGAATACATATAACTAAACTCAGTGGCGCAACAGCCCATGAGGGTCAAGGCCTACTGCGCCCAACTCAGTATACGTGACCTTGAGGTGCATGAGTAGATGTTCCTGTCAGGTGGTCAGTCTGATGAAAAACCCCCCAGTGTTAAGTCACCAAAAAAGCTTGGTGCTCATTTTATCAACCCACTCAAGAAATGAAAGGCTGAGTCAACCTTGCACAGTCCGGGGTTTGAACCTCGAACCTGTGGTGTGGAAGTGGCGCTAACCACTCAGTCACTGGGCTTCGTATATATATATATATATATGTACCTAAAAAAATATGAAATTCCACAAAATTTTGTAAGTAATATGAAACACAGTCTAACTTAAGTTTAACAGCAAAATGATTTCTTTCAAAGTAAGTTTTCAGTACTGAAAGCATTGAATTTAGATTTAAAAATTTAGTAAAAAAATTATATTAATTTCAGATTTGTATTTACTTTTATTCTCATTTAAGTTAAGTTCCAAACAAAACTTTTCCTAAAAACATATTGTAAACATTTTATTTTGTTCATTACAAATATATAAAAAAACTCCTTTGGTTTTTTAAAACTAACTAAATAGAACCTACACAGTTCCTTGGATAAAGTACAAAAGCTAATTAAACATTTTTAAAGAAATCCTAACAGGATAAAATTTTTCAAAGGCTAATATAATTTAATGCTGATAATTTGAGTATAACACTAAACTAAATAATTTGAATTAAATTATCAACTGCCTTGTAAAAATTTCAGGAAAATATACAAGTATGTAACTATAAATAAAATCTGTAAATTAACAGTTTTTCCACAACAATTTCAAAGAAAATATAAAATTAAATTATTTTAAATGCAAAAAAAAAAAAAAAAAATGTATCTTATGTATTTAGTGTAATTGAGTCAAAAAAGATTTTTTAAAAAAAGAGAAAAAACAGGAATTGGGCTCAGGAAATATGGGCTAGGTCACACATTGCATGCTACTTCAAGTCTGTGCAACACTCCATCAATTGTAGTAGCTGGAGAGCAGTAGTGGAACAAAGTCAGTCTACAACTCATGGCTAGATGTTTTTAATTGGTGAGAAATCTGGAGAATGCACTTGCCAAGCGAGTGAGAGTTATATGAACATCACACTATAAAGCTGCACGAGGACTACTGGTGACAGATCTCATCATTTTGAGCCATGGTTAAGGGATGAGGACAACACCTAAGCTGGCCCACCCCTTTCCTAACTTCCACACCAAACCAACAGGAGGACATCTGAGCCTCAACATATTGAGCGTGCACATCAGCCCCCTCCCCATGGTGAATGTTCAGCAGTACCAGGCTCGAACTCATGACATGACACACAACCACTAGTCCATAACCTTGACCACTAGGCTGCCACAGCCACAACCAACACAGGCCAAGGTAACAGTCAAATACCCTTTAAGTCAAGGTCGGTCAGGACATGATAGGCAACATGTGGTCTTTTTCAGATCTAATCCATCTTTTCTTTCATGCATATTTGACATTTGTATTGCCTTTACTTTTTGATATTTCGATTTTAACATGCAAGACATTAATATTTAATGTGATACCATTTACAAATGATGATCATTACATTTCCCAGATTAAAATTTTAAAAGGTTTAGGATTTTAAGAAACTAAAAATTGGTGTTCCATGTAAATAATACTTTAAAAAAGTTCTGAATTGATCAAAATTAAATATTGAATAATTAACATCTTATTTACTTTAGCGTAAATGAAAATAATTTAATGCATTTCATAAATAGTCTTTAGAACTCTTACCTGACCAACAAAATCTGTATAGTACATGTCATGACACATTATCCCATCCAACCAAAAAGGCAAGCTATAAACAGACGAAACAGGACTGGAGGCATAGAAAAAAAATCTTTGAAACTGTTCCTAAGCATAGTTCGAGCTTCAAACAGCCAGGAATAGGTAAGTCCTTGGTGCTCTTCATGTAATTTTTGAAAGGGGGAGTCTGGCAAATGGTTGGGAGATTGAGCAAATGCATTGCACATATTTTTATCTGTTTTAAATGCATTGGTCCCAACATGACACTTAAAACTATTCACAACTTTTGACACTTTTGTTGAGGGTAAAATTTTATTCTTCATATCAAAATTAAATTTGTTATCTTTAATAAGTTTAAAGTCATTGAAATTCTTATCAAAAGTTTCACCAGACAAATACAATGGCTTTTCATGAGCAATACTTAAGTTAACAGCAAGTAAAACAAATAAAATCAAGGCCAATAAACTAAATACAGCCTTTTCTTGCCCACCAAAATAATTGCCAACAGAGGTACTAGTCCAGTTAAAAGATGTAATAAAGTATCCAAAGCAACCTCCTAATGAAAGCATACAAGAATACACAGTGAATCCAGAACTTTGTTCTTCAAGTGAATGAAATATGTCAGGAATAAGAGCCTTGCATGGATTCATAAGAGCTTGACTAGAAAAATCCAACAGAATTACACCGACAGCTAAGCCAAAACTAGGATTTAAAAATCCTAAATATGTACAAATTTCACGATTGAATGGTATAATCAGCAAGGAAAAAATCATTATGATACCAAGGGCAAGCATAAAAGGACGCCGTCGTCCAAAACGACTTTGGCACCGATCACTCCAACGTCCAATGATAGGAACTAACATTAAAGAAATAAATGGACCAATACCCATTACTATGGTTAGAGTCTTATCTGTAAATCCATGCTTTAGCATTATTGGTGGGATATAAGTAAAACCAGCACTTGCACATAATTCTAAGCCAAAAGCTAAAAGATTAATACCTGCTAACTTCAGACAATTAATAGAAGGCTTTGTAATGACGGAATCAATTGTGCCACATTTCACAGTTACATTACCCGAAGTTGAATCATTAATTGGCAATAAACATGACTTTTCCATCTTCATTATCTATTATTTGATAGAAGAATATCGAACAGATGTCCAGCAGTTAAGAGAAGTAGCTGGACCTCCGTTGTGAAATACCTGCAAAAAAAAAAAGATATTTTGTAATAACTGAATATATATGTAAAATATATTGATAACCAAAAACAAATATTTTATAGAAGTTTTCAAAACAAAATGGTCAAAGAAAGATAATTTTTTATTACAGAAAGTCAAAGAATAAAAGATGAAACATTTATTAAATACACAAAGCAAAAGAAAAAAAATTCAACATAGTTGATAAATGTAAAAATGGCCCACAGAAAATGGTCACACGGCCCAGTTTAATACAAAATAAGCATAAAATGCCTACAGTATTTGCAATGACATTCCATTAAGTTTTGTTTTAATGACTTCAAAAGCAAAACACACTGAAATAATATTGTATATAATAATAAACTCTAAGAATACAATTAGAACAATTTTTTTTTATTTTATTTTTTGTAAAACACAGAAAAATAATCATTTGTATCATACAAATTTAAATATAAGGCATATCAGGTAAAAATTTTTGCATTCAGAAAATATTGTTTAAATTTTCTGAAACAAGCTATATAAGTATTTATAATTTAATATGTAAAATTAACACCACAAAAAATGTTATAGCTTTATTTTAAAAGAAATTTTTCTGTAACCTCGATAAATTTTTTTTTATACATTCAAAATCTAAATAATAAATGTGCTTTCCAACTTTTTGTTACTTCAGCTTCTTTTAAAAACTACCAATAATTTAAAATAACTCATGACAAATGATTACAATCTTTAATGCAATCAGTATAGCGATAATTAAATACAGATTGGCAAGAAATTTAGCTTTATTTGTTATATAAGATGAACTAATTCCAAGTCAAAAAATTTTTTTAAAAATGCTGCCTTTATTTTAAAAAAATGAAGGCAGCAAGATGGTTTAGTTAATGCTGAACTGAAAGTTGTCCAACAGACAGTTGATGAAGAACCACATTGAAGAAGACAGTTGATGAATCGTAGTCAGAGATAACATATGATCTATTTTTATCTCAATTCCATATGATGCTATGTGGCTGCAGTAGCCAAGTGGTCTAGGCATCAGATCATGGCTAGCATGTCATGGTCCGATCCCAGTACCACTAAAGACCGGCCGTGTAGGGAAGCGATGCACGTAAAATCTGTCGAGAGCTCAAACGTCCTCCCGTTGGTGTGGTGTGGTAGTTAGGAGAGGGGGATGCCAGCTCAGGTGTCGTCCGCGTCACTCGACCAAGGTTCAAAATTTCGCGAACTGTCGCCAAAAGCCCTCGTGTTGCTAAAACAGTGCAACGTTAATATTCACTCACTCACTCATATTATACCATTTGAGATCTAGTTAAAATCGCTATATGAAAGTCCCATTATTTGCTGATTTTAATAAAAACTGTCCATGACAGTTTTTACTGGAATCATTAAAAATTTTAAGGCCCAAAACATTTGAACTTTACAAAATTTTCAAAACAAAGTTTGAGATTTAAACCACTAAGCTATAGTAAGTCGTTATAAAAAAGTATCTTGTTTAA
Source organism: Trichonephila clavata (assembly GCA_019973975.1). Lineage (NCBI taxonomy): Eukaryota > Metazoa > Arthropoda > Arachnida > Araneae > Nephilidae > Trichonephila > Trichonephila clavata. Next base: position 17,510 of record BMAO01026556.1, read on the forward strand.
CAGAACACGGAACTTTCAATTTATTAAAAAGGTACATAAGATGTAATTTTTTTTTTAAATTCCAAGAGCCAGCAGAATATATAAATCTGCAAAACCTATTTAGAATAAGACCAACAAAATGTGTCATTTGGGGGGGGGGGGGATTTTATAACAAAAGTTGCTATACATAAACAAGTTCTATTTAGTTATACATAAATGATTTTATACTACTTTTGCAAAGCTTATGAATCAGTAGCAATTTTTAATAATCAGATAATTATTTTAACTCATAAAATTATCAACATAGGATGAAATAGGAGGAGAAACAATGTACAAAAAACAACATGATGCAGATATCATAACTGGTAATAATTAGAAAAGACCAGTCTTATCACTGACAGAGCTAGTCCTGAGTGGGTCCCATATCAAATTTCATTGGGAATGGGGGCCTTTTCATGGAAAATAATATGATTGCATAAATAAAACACTGCATTTTCTCAAATCTAAGCAGTACCCCAAATTCTCAACAAATCTTTGTGAAACCTGTAGATTGCTCTAATTGCCCCATCCAATGCATTTTTTTTAAATTCAATTCTAACCTGCACATGATTTTCAGTAGCTTTAATATTGGAACAAAAAATGTGGCTTATATACGAGAATATACAGTATTTGAAAGTGTCACAGTATGTATACAAAGACATACACATTTAAAAATTTTATTACTTTAGAACTAGCCAAATTGTTTAGTAGGTACTTTTTTGCTTTTTATTCTTTTTTCGGAAAAAGCATTCATATTAACATCCACAGCAGAAAGGGATTTCAGTTATTCAAGTTTATCTGTTTCTATTAACAGTACTGTAAAATCGAACAACCGATAAGTCAAAGATAATTCTTAGCTTAGATAAACTTTCAGCTGTTGCAGTTGTAAATTTTTCTGTTGACAAAGATTTTTAAAAGTCAATGTCATTGCATTAAACATTTTCTTCACACTGGAATTGGACATCAAGTCAGTAAGTTAAAGTTGTAGCTCCTTGGATGTCATATTAATATCAGTAAAGGAATAACAGAGCAAATTGAATTTAGGCCAAATTTTCTTTAAAATCCTGAAATCGCATGACCTTGTCCTTCAAACTCTGCAGATTATATCTTAGTAGAAATGCTTTCATTTACTTTGTTTTCCTAATAGTGAAAAATAAAAAGTGAATCTTTTTCACACACAGCAAAGAAATCTCTGTTCAAAGCAAATTTTCTGATGTCTTGATAGGCCACATGTAGCCTGTGAGCTTCTATTGCCCACCCTGGCTTAAAAATGCCTGGAAAACAATGTAGCATGCAGGTTTCTAGCCCACCTCTGGTTTAAAAAAGCCTGGAAAACAATAATTCCAATTTTAAATGATCATTTTCAGTAGAATTCAATCTCTTATAAATACTGCGTCTCATAGCAACCCAAAAATCTTTTTTAAGTAGCATTTTTTCAACAGAAAAAAATTAATGAAAACAAAGTAAAAAGCTCCTAAGTTACATTAACTACGCACAAAAACAAATATTGGTCTTGAAATCAATTTCGGTTAACACTAAACATACCTATTTCTACCATAGCCGGTCAAATGATTGGTCTTTATTTTTCCAGATTGATTCCAATATGATTCCTGAAACTAACTTCATTATAATTAAACAAAATAGTATATTGTCGATTTCAATTATAAAAATAAAGAATAAAAGTCCTTAATCCATTGTTCATCACATTTTTTTACATATTGGTATGTCTCCATTGTATATTTTCCACAAACATATTTTTCGCATTTCGAACAAATTTTAATGGTTTTATTATTGTTACAATATACGGTTCGACGCGTCTTACGTTGATAAGAATCTGTAGTACATTTAGGTAATGTTCCTTTCAGATTTGTTCTTCTTTTAATTGTTTTTGAGTTTATTGAAAATCAGTGGCAAGTTCTACTGCTAAATGGAGTAAAAAATCTTGGCTCAAAATATTTTCTCCTGTGGTTTGGTAGTACAAAATCCGGACTAAATCAAGGGTATTGAAAAATAGTTGGAAAGGCCAATTGCAAGACTGATTTTGCGATATATTTCTTCGCCATTTGATCAGTTATGCCCAATTTCTCTTGAGATAAACTGAAATTGGTTCCTAACACTCTCTTTGCTTCTTTTAATGAGCCTTTTTTATATGGTTCATAACACAGTAATCAATTATCGACAAAAATATAGTCCTAATTTTACCATTCATAATATGACGTTTTGCATATCATGTTGGGCATATCCTCCTTCTTGCCTGAAAATGTTATGAAATAGTGATCTTAAAGGTGTACCACTTATATTTGTATTTCTATCCAAACAGATCCATTCATAGTAATAAGCTATTCATTTCTTTTCTATCTCTTCTTCAAAACTTGAGAGTAACCTCCTTTTTTGCCTACGACTTATATTCATGATATTTTCCTCTTCATCGTCAGTATCTGTACATTCAAACTCACTATTTAATAGATTATTATCATTTACAACCAATATATCTTCATTTTCAGAAAATTCATCCTCATCAATTTCTGAAAACTCTAACTCTATATTATTTATATCTTCTAAGAATTTGTACAGTCTTGATTGTTTCGACATTTTTTGGGTAAAGAGTAACCAGTATTTGTAATGGAGTAAAGCTATCAAAATAAAATATAAGCTACCTACCAATACTATTAGTTTTTGTTACCTACTATGCTACTTTCAATCTAAAATTTTAGTCACAGTTATTTTGATTGAACTAACTATGCAACAGTCTTTGCAGAAATGTGCAACTAATTGAATACAATAACTTGAATGTGCATGTACATCATAATTTCTGATCCGATAACCTTATAAAGCAATAGATTGTTCTCCTGGTCAAATGACCAGTTGTCGTAGATAACGGTATACGACAACTAAAAAAAATACAAAAAATAAATAAATAATAAGATATTAATTGTATATAATTAATAGAAAAAATCATGAAGTCAAATGCGCAAAAACTATAAGATTTTATGCGCATTTTTTATTCAAAAGTTCATAATCGGTCATTTGACCGCTTATAGCAGTTATAGTGTTAAGTAACTATGAGCACTCAAAAACAAACAGAAATGATTGTAGAACTGAAAATTCAAGTTATTTCAAACTGAAAGAATTGATTAAAAAAATTATTTTTGACCACAATCAATTTTAACAACAGAGAAAGTGTTTTAAAATGAAACCAAAACTAAACCTGAAGCTTGGAAAACTTCAAATATTTTAAAAACCTAATAGGTTAACAGATCTGAAATTTGGAAGCAAACTTCTCAATTATATTAACAAGAAAACGCAAAAAAAATTATATTTTTGTAATTTTTATTGTGTAGCCTTAAATTTTTTGTTCTTCTATTTGTCTTACAAACTTCAAAATATTTGAGCACAGGTACCAATTTTAACAATTTTTATTTAGATCCGCCATATGGGAAATTTCTGTGTAAGGAAAAAAATTAAAATAACTCTTAAGTAATGTAAGAATAAATTATAGTTTAAAAAACCTAAAAAACACACTTTTATAGTGAATTGAACTAAAAAGTAAAAAAATAATTCTTAAAATAAGAATAAAATGATAAACCAGCAAATTAATGTCATTGGGGTAAAAGCCTGGGGTGCTCTATATTAATTGTTATAATTTCTTGCTAGTTCTATTCCAAAATGCTGAGTTAGTGTAAAAATGTAGTACAAAACACCCCACGCTTTTACCACAATGACATTAATTTTCTCCTTAATCATTTTATTCTTTAGAAAAAATTATTTTTTTACTTTTTAGTTCAATTTACTATAAAAGCATGTTTTGTAGTTTTTTTATAAACTATAATTTATTTTTTAGTTTGATCTACAATAAAAGCATGTTTTTTAGTTTTTAAACTATCATATATTAATTGAATTTATCCTTGAGTTTGATTATTTGGAGCCGGAATTATGTGGCTAATGGAATTATTATTGCTTTTTAATGGTTATTAATTAACGAGTCTGAAGGGTATTTATTCTCTCTATTTACGGGGCCTCGGATGAGTCCGTCTCGTTATATTTCAAATATTCCATCTCTATAGATACAGGTCAAACTAATAAAAATGTGTCAAGAAGAAATATTAAGTGTCAATCGCATTATCACCTTTTAAACATATTGTTATAAAGTAAATTCATATCATCACTTCTAAACATATTGCTTTATAAAAATAAAAAATACTTTAGCAGTAGAACATAAATTACTTTTTTCCCCACAAGCACAAGTCTTCCATCCCCTTTTCAGAAAAACTAGACAATTGTTGACAATTGCTTTATAAAAATAAAAAATACTTTAGCAGTAGAACATAAATTACTTTTTTCCCCACAAGCACAAGTCTTCCATCCCCTTTTCAGAAAAACTAGACAATTGTTTATATTATGGTAAGTAATTGCTGACGCACCCACCCTTCCCTTTCTCAAATAAAGAACACTTTTTTGTTTATTTTATTTGTATTAACCTCAAGTGTATTCACTTTTAGGGTTTGGCCTTAATCTTTTGGTCACTAAATCTGTAAATGGTATACAGAATTAGTTGTTAAATCTGGAAATCATTAGTCCTGATGATCCTGATCAGGACAATGGAACAATATCATGAAACTATTGTATTGACAAGTGTGCAAAATTGCGAATTAATCTGACCTTTTAAAGTGGTTAAAAGTTGAGTTCAAAGATTCCGTTACATACAAGTGAAACTTATAAAAGCGTGCTAAAAATGTAAAGCTTCTTTTTTATACGATACCGATTTTCTACAAAAAATCATTAAAACACAACACAATCATTTCCACCACATGTTGCCTTCTTCATCTTCTTATGATAAAAAATAAGATTTTGAGTAATAAATATAAAAATATACCAACTTTAATTTTAAATACATGGTCCTTTTATATAGTTTAAAAATAACACTCGTGTTTTCCTTTTGAATTAATTTACTCTAAACGTACTTAGAGTTATTGCTTGCTCCTGAAAAATAGGATGCTGTAAATAGGATATTTACTAAGAGTTAAACTTCTGAGATCAATGTTGTACAAATCTAGTAAACAGTTTGTAAAATATTGATCAAAATGTCAACTAAACAAAATTATCACATGACTATTTCTTCAGTTTGATAATTAAAATTATGTGAAGAATCTGCAGAACAAGTTTCTCTGATAAGAAAAAGTTAAAACCATAGTATATTTCTGCAGTTCAGCTTCTCAAAACATTATCACAGGATGAAAACCTTTATTACATTTCAGCATAGTAGGTATGACAGATCTTTATATTTAAAACAGCGATTTCTATTTACATTAGTATTAACAAACACGCTATATACAAGTAGTGGTGAATAGCTTAATAGCATTATTTCAAATATTATTAATTTATTGTTCTATGTTGAAGCTAAGTCATATGTATGTGCTCCACATTTTATTTTAATTATTCACTAAAACAAATAAATTTAAGATTCATGATAAATATAAGCAATTTTTAAAATAGGTTCTTAATTTCATATTACAAGGATTAAAAGATCAAGTAATCTAATTCCCTTTTTACTATACAAATATAGTATCTATTTGGCATGGTTTTACACAGTGTTTTTTGTAATGTATCAAATGAGTAAAAATAAAAGTCAAACGTATTATGAACTCTATTATAGACAGTATGACCTACAGTATGATGAAATAATGAAGAAAATTTCTTGCTATTATAATCTAAATGAGTCTAACCTGTCAACTGTAGAAAAAAAGATCAAATTTTTGGCAATTTCTTTTCACAATGTTATTACTTGATTTATCATTTACAAACACCACTGTGGTATGCGATCTATTTTCGCTCATATTTTAAATAGCATACCAAGCAAGCCACCAATGAAATTAACTGAGAGAAATGTAACTTTAAAAACTCTTATCAAGAGGCTGTTAGAATGACAACTTATGGAAAGTGTTGCATTTTGGATGAAGAATTGCGCACAACAGGGTAGCTATTATATACACAGGTGTCCAAAAGTTAAGCATAATTGATAATTATGTGAATAAAGGAGGAACTGTAAATTAAAATGGCAGGAAACGTGATATGCGAGTGTAAAATTGTTATAAAATAAGGAAGCAAATCAAAAGAATGATAATTAATTTTATTATCCAAAGCAGCAGTTTGAAAGAAAACTGAGAATAGCAAGGATTCACACTTTAAAGAAAAAATGAAAGAAAACATTAAATAAATACTGATGCTGCAGTTTAATAAGGCGTGTGGTCACCTCTTACAGCCAGGCACGCTGCACAGCGATTTACCATACTTGCTATGAGATTATGAATGAGTTGTGGGCTCAAACGGTTCCAAGCTTCTTGGAGAGCTCTCTTCAGTTCTGCAACAGAGCTTAGAGGGGGCAAAAGGGCTACAATTTGTCTCCCGAGCATATCCGATACATTCTCAATAGGATTTAAATCAGGGAAATTCACAGGCCACGACATGCTCTGGATGTTTTTCGTTTCAAGGAAGTCATCAATCAGCCCCGCTCAGTGACATGGCGCATTATCATCCATGAATATGAAGTCAGGACCGACAACACCTCGAAACAAGCGAACATAAGGCTCAAGAACTTCGTCTCTGTATCTTTGAGCAGTCACAGACCCTGTGTCAAAGAAATGGAGGTCTGTGCGGCCGTCCATCATGATGCCTGCCCATACCATTACTTCCCTTGATGGAAAATGATGTCTTTCCGTTATGTTTCTTGGTTCAAAACGTGTTCCACGTTCTCTCCATATCGTTACCTGCCGAGAATCCCTACTCAGACTAAAGCGGGACTTGTCACTGAACATCACATTGGCCCACACTCCAATGTTGATGTTTTAAACTCCAGTTCAAATGAGCGCATTAATGCGCAGACGTGAGGGGAATGCAAACTGCTGGTCTTCTGGCAAACAGACCAGCATGATTAAGCCTCCTGTAAACAGTTTGTCTCGAAATTCGTATTCCTGTGGCGACTATGAGCGCCGAACCCAGTGCTCTGGCAGTACTGCCCCTCTGATGTTGCGCACTTATCACCAGATATCGGTCTTGGCGAGGGGTTATTACTCTTGGGTCGACCTGATACTGGTTGTCGGGTAACATCTCCCATTCTTTGAAACCTCTGCCACAGTCTTGAGATCACAGACTGGTCCACATTCAGATTTCGAGACACTTCGGTTTGTGATCGTGAGGATTCCAGCATTCCAAAGATTCTTCCTTTTGTAAACATGTCCAATTGGCGTCTTTGCGCGATCATTCACCTTGTTTGATGGTTAACAACGTTCCTTCGCACAGCAGTTGCACGAAACTTGTCTGAACTGCCTATGCTGCGTGAATCGATTTCCCCGCGTTCCGACATGCGCCAGTGTTTCGTGCAGGATGTAGTTGACTGAAAAGTTTTGCATAAACCCAATGTTTTGTCTTCACCCAATTAATATCCGCAAGAAATTTGGAATAATTTTACAAATACTTACTCCATGTTTTTCGTATTTTACGATTTATGCTTAACTTTTGGACACCAGTGTATATATGGGGCAATTAACTAGCAACTGGGAGGTGACAGAGGACTTTGAGCATTTATGGTCTTATTTTTTCTCAAAAATAAGAGCTACCCTTTCAAACCCTTGCTAACCATGAATGCACATTCAGTCTTTTGAATATTATAAAAATAAAAAAAAACCAAAAAAAAAATTAAATCTATTATTTTTTTTCATTGGACCACTTCTGAACTAACTTCCCACTAAAGGCTAAGCCTTCTTGTAGCTCCTAAGCGTAACATTTATCTACAGTAAATGGTACTTGCATATTATCGCAACCATATTGGCAACGTATGAAACGAAGCACGATTGTCAATTCAGTTCACATGACACATACGAAATCTGGGTTGCCAAATTGACGAGTTATCTTGAACTTGCATTGTTGGGATAGTACATAAGTACCCAGTCAATCAATTGATAGACGAAGGGGTATTGTCATTTACAAACAAATAACATTCTTTTCCAATCTAGATGTTATCTGTATTTTACTTCAAACAATCCTTCTGACAAGATACTTTGAATAGGAATTTTTAAGATGCCTTGCAGATTCTCTGTACCACTTTTCGTCTTCTCTTTATTTTGAGTAAAACACTACCAGTTTTTAACTCTCTTGCTGCACATCCCACGATTTCCACGAGCAATGTATATGTGGCAAAATTGGCACAACCTGCAATTTCCACAAGTATGCATTTATCCCGACTATTTAGCTGTGCTGTTCCTGTTTGTTTTTATGTTTATATTTTTATTATCTAATTTTATATTTTAAAATAACTCCTTAACAAAAAATTTTTGTATATTTTACCTCGAAAATATGTAGATTTAATATGTAGATCTGAAATACGTAATAAGAAAAATGGGCAATTTTTGAACTCACTTTGATAAAATAATTATGCAGGAGAGGGTTAAAGGTTTTTCAATTGTGAGAACAGATATGTAAAGTTCCCACGGAAAACCATTAACCGTTTAAAGTCAGTAACAGACAATCTTATAAATGTAAAAGGGAACTAACTCTCTTGATAAGGATATTGATAAGTCTTATACATGTAGCTCTTAATAAGACTTTTGATAAAATTTTATGATTTTTTACTTACAGACATATGAGCTCTGTATCATTGATACAGTTGATACAATAGTAACTACCCCTTAAGTCTTATTCAAACACATGCAGAAAGAAACATAATAAAAATATGCAATAAAGTTTGGGGGGGGGGAATGGTAAATTTTTTAATCTCAAACTTTTATGAGTTATATTATTACCAAATCCCATTACAAATCAACTTTGACCTTTGTGCAAGTAGGTCAACATATCCATCTCAGTTCATCATATTCTTAATCACTAAGAACTGTGAAATATACAAAAGTAACAGAATTTTATACTTTTTTTATTTAGTGAAAAATCAAAATAGAATGAAAAAAATTAACATGTTTAATTATACCGTAATTTTGCACGTATAGTCCGCACCATCGTATAGTCCGCAGACACGATTTTTATATAAAAAAAATTTCAAAAATCGTCAGATAGTCCGCGGAAATTACGTTATTTTAATACGGCAATATTAATGTATTTTAGAAACAAAGAACTAAATATAAATAGAAAAAAGTACTTCCTTACTAATATACCTTCAGAAATAAAATGCTAAATACAAATAAAAACAGTGCTTACTAATTAATCATATGTTAATTAATAACACATTCCCCTACTACATTAACGAAAACCTTCAAAGTCTGATTCATCGGTATCAGAATTAAACAGTTCTAAAATATTTTCAGGAAGAGTGTCCGAAAGTTCATTTTCAGCATCCACTGTCAGTGATTTCCTCGCTTTCACTAACAATCCCGGCTTTTATAAATCCCGATCATTGGCAGTTCACGACAGCGTGTTTTTTAAATTTCAACGATTTTAACCATGAACAACCAGCGTATTATCCGCACTGGTGGATAGTCCGCAGCTATCCGTGGACTATACACGCGAAATTACGGTAGTTCATTATTAAGTAAAAATAAACTATATCAAAAGTAATGGATAAATGCTGGCATTTTTTTTAAAGAGGGTTAATAGATAACTTCATTTTGCTTTAAGGGAACAATCCAGTTATTACAATTACTACTTAATGCTTAACCCATTGAGGTACAGTGGTTTTACAGAAAAATGACTGATATAATTTTTTATGCATGAAAATCAGAGCAATTTCATAAAAATTAGCCTGTAGATGATCTTTTAATTTTAAATGAGGTTTATGTGTGTGTGTGATGTACACAACACTACAAAATTTAATCTTTTAAGTTCATCTACTATGATGGCCTTTCAACATTAAGAAGCTTTACATTTTAAGAAACTTGTTTGTGAAAAAAGGTATATGTTTGATAGAAAGACTTTTGGTTTAGAGACTTTTTTGGGTGATTTTTGCACCAAATTCTGGCTACCCCTGCCTTCCTCTGGTTTTAAGTAGAGTTACACAGGATTTTCAATTTATGGCTGCTTAGCAACAAAAAAAATTGGTAATTTTTCAAAGAAATCTTTCTATTAAACTGCTCCTGAAAAAAAAAAAAAAAAACAGAAAATATCAACCAAAACTTATATTTCAGGCCTTAAATAACTTTACAATACTCTTTATCCTCGAGGGTGAATAGATCTTTGAAGCTCCAGCGCTTAAAAAAACACTTTTTCCTTGTCTACATGAAACATTTAGATTTACAACATGTTTATTTCTCAACGAAACCGCCACCTTTTCTGAAGTAGTGGTTTCTACCTGAATCATGATATTTGAATCAGCTTTGCAAAGATAACTGCCTGTGTATTTTGAATACAAGGTAATGCTTGAGAATGTTGTGGAGGATTGTTTATAATTAAGAGAGAAAGGTAATATTACAATAATGTGCAGCGAAATAATTGATAATTCAATTAGAATGAATACAAGTATCAAAAAATAACTTATGAACATGCATCTCTTGCAAAACATGTGCACAATTCAAGTAAAAAAGTCTTCAGAGAAAGAACTTACTTTCAATGTATGCATCCTCTTTTTCCATTATATGCCACACACACACATCCTTTGTATAATTTTTTTTAATTCTATTTTTAATAATTAGATACTACATGCAATTGATTTATGCTATGTTTTCTAAATTTTATTCTACTGTTTATCTTTATTATTTCACATTATCGTGCATTTTATTAATACTAATATATACAATTTACTGCAGAGGTGGAGCAGTATAATAAATTTATTTATAACTATGCAACATATATATATATATATATTATTGTATTCCTGTTGTAAAGAAATCAAATAATATAAATATTATTTGTTGCATTATTATCAGTTAGTATACAAGATGTATTTGTTAAAATATGCAACCAATATTTTTACAGATTCGGGCAATTATACTATCCTAAGCATTCTGACAGCAATTTCTTGATGTGCAGGTGATATCAGTAATTTCTTGATGTGCAGGTGATATCAGTAATTTCTTGATGTGCAGGTGATATCAGTAATTTCTTGATGTGCAGGTGATATCAGTAATTTCTTGATGTGCAGTGCAGGTTGATATCAGTAATTTCTTGATGTGCAGGTGATATCAGTAATTTCTTGATGTGCAGGTGATATCAGTAATTTCTTGATGTGCAGGTGATATCAGTAATTTCTTGATGTGCAGGTGATATCAGTAATTTCTTGATGTGCAGGTGATATCAGTAATTTCTTGATGTGCAGGTGATATCAGTAATTTCTTGATGTGCAGGTGATATCAGTAATTTCTTGATGTGCAGGTGATATCAGTAATTTCTTGATGTGCAGGTGATATCAGTAATTTCTTGATCTGCAGGTGATATCAGTAATTTCTTGATCTGCAGGTGAAATTGTCTTTTAGTGTGGTAAAGGCAATGATGTAACTAGTTTTGAGTGGGCCTTGTATTAAAATTCCTTAGGGGTCTTTTTTGAATATGAGAGCCTGTTAGTGTGACTGTAGTTATACATGTTGGGGCCCCCGTATCATTGATACAGCTAATAAGGCGATAGCTACAACTCTGGGTAAAGGAATGGTGGTTTCTCCATGAAACCAATACCTCTTAGGCAACAGAAAATTGCTTCATTTTTTTTAAAACATATAATTAATTCACATGATCATTTTAGTGAATTTTATGCATTATTTCATGAACATGTATCCCATTGGAAAACGTCTTCATATGATTAACACACAAACATATACAGATGCACTTTTGTCTTGTCTGATATGCAATTATAAGTGAACAACTCAAAAATACTCATATTTTGTATTTATATTTAATGTCAGACTATCTTCAATTAACACTGTTATTTGGTAAACATTCTTTCTTAACAAAAATGTTGGTGCGTTTTCGTATAATTATTTCCCATTATGAAAGGAAAATAATATACTACATCCAGATGGAACATTTAAATCTCATTGGATAATTCGTGCAATTATATAAGCTGTAATATAAACTATACATCAACAAAGTTGAGAATTGGCGTAAACGTAATTAACAATCAAAATCAATTATTAAAAAATAATAAATCATATGACGGCGTGGAATTAAAACGGGAAATTAAGACTGCGGCTATTGAATCATTTTGATGAGCCTCGGTTTCACAAATTACATTTTCAAGAACAGGTTTTAGAAAATGATTTTGACAATATTTTAATTTTTTTTTCAATTAATAGTAATGAAACAAATTTTAATGTCAAAAAATGAACCGGCAATCTTTCAGCACAAACATTGGATTAAAATTACAATTAAGAAAAAATCATAAAACAAGAAAAATTAATAATTTATTCAATTATATTGAAAAATTTTCACAGGTAACAAATGAATAGAATAAAAATTTTAAGAAACAAATACTACCTGAATGCTCTTCATTGTTTTCGATCTGCTTTATTTCGATGAGTGTTAAAGTAAATTGCACAACATAATCATACACATACGTACTTTCTCCGAAAAATAGTCACTTTCATGTTAAGTAAAAAATATTTAAGTAAACTACTTGTGCAAAAGTTTTTACACAATTAAATATAAACCACAAACCCAGCCATAACAGGCCAAGTTTAGTAGCCCCTCCTCTTTCATTCATAGTTATAGCTAAGAGTTTATCGATATATTTCAAATAATTCTACCATAATATAGTTAGTTCTTTTGATAAACATTGAAAATAAAAATTTTCAAAGGGAATTATTTTTGAAAATGAAATTTCTTCATTTAAAAAAATTTAAATCAAAATTAGATTTTATAAAGGAAAATAGATATTTATAAAACTAATACATGGCTTTCTTTACTAAACATCACCTGTTCTCATAAGTTACAAAAATCAATCAACTGTAAATTTATTTAAGATTACTTGTTGATTAAATCAATAACGCAAAATAAAAGGTATATTTACAGTTATCAAACATATGAAGTTAAATACCATAAGAAAGTCCTAGAAACTCGTAGGTTTGAGTAAAAAAAAAAAAATGAAAACAAGGATTTCCTAAAGGACTTATTAAATGAAAACAGCCCATATTTGTTTGGTATAAAGATACAGCCAAGACTAATTATTAAGTTACAGAGCAATCGAAGTCATTTTGAAACTCAAATCCACTTTATCTACATTTGATTTTGAATACACTTTTTTTTACCATTTTTGTTTTAACTTTCAAATACCAAGTACCAAATTGCCTACCAAATATTGAAAGATTGGTTTAAAATGTCTAATAGTTTTATTTGGCGTGTTAAAGAAACTAGCAACAGAAGCAACAAAACACTAATGAAACATTTTGCTCCAAATCTCAGTTATTGACATTTGGATATATCTTGTTGTGGACATTTTCGTTTTTCTCATTTAAAATGCTTTGAATTCTGAAAAGTGATATATCCAATCTAAACAGGAATTAAGTATCACTGACTATTGAATCAAAATTTAAAATTTTCCGATTCAATGTCTATGAATTTCAGAATAGTGCATGAAATTTAATTTTAATCATATTTACCTTGCAGATTATTTTATTTTTCTCTACTTTTATAATATTATTCCATAATTCTTTTTACTATATTATATCTGATACCTCGAATGAAAAAGTTCTTTTGACAGATTAAATTAGAATTTTGTTGAAAGTTATTTATTTTATCCGATATAAATCTACTGAATATTTTTAGTGTATCAAACCTGTATTTTTAACTAAATTGTTAAGATATGTAACTTGTATTTTTAAAATTTTTAAAATAATGACTATTGACCATTGCTTCATTATTCCTTTTCAAAATTATTTTTATTTTATTTGTTAGGATTCATTCCTTTCATATTTTCTATTATTTTTATTTTATTTTTCTTTTGGTTGCAAATTACACGTGGTTGGTTTTAGCCTAACTTTTCAATATTGGTATGTTTCCTGTTATGTATAAATTTCTGCTGAACAGGGGAAGGTAGGATCCATAAAATATATTTTACCCTAATTTTGCTGGTCTAATTCAGCAACAGCTTTAGAAATCATAACAGGTCTTCATTTTAGTCTATTGACTCTTTGGCTCTTACATTTTAAAGTTCTAATTCTGTTCCATGTTATAACATACGCTTAGTTAATTCTTCTATAATAGACTCTTCATTATTTTTAAAGTGAGTTTCTTTAAATCTGGTTTGAATCTTCTAGCTTTGTTAGTGATATTATTTGTATTATCAATTTTATTATGCCATGTATTTCTTTCATTTTATGTTACTATATATATATATATATATATATATATATATATATATATATATATATATATATATATATATACTATCAACATATAATCTATGATTGGTCTTTAAAAAAGAAAAAATCATTTTTCAAGAAAGAGTCATTACAGCAATTTCATAAGTACTTTTTTAATAATTTTTTCAGCCACATTCCATTCCTTATTTTACAATCTAAATATTCCCATCCGGTATAGTGGTTGGTGATGATGACTGCGGTGCCGTAGGGCCTGGATTACAATCCCGGAGAAGGCATGGATGTTTGTAAAAGTGATGTGCCCCTTCGTTGCAGGGGGTACTCTAAATAGCCGTCAAGCCACAAGTCCTCTCGTGTGATTGGTGGAAGAG
>BMAO01026557.1:0-40603 GCA_019973975.1 Trichonephila clavata
CCTCTTCCGACTGTTAATAGTGAACTCAAACGTTTCTGTGTTGCTTTTGAAACTCCTTTAAAAATGTGCTCCGCATAAACCGCAACCGATTGGGTTCGAATGTGGCGTAAAATTTCCCGTCCGCACGGGGAAAAGGGAAAAAGCTATGCACTCTGGTGGTCCTCGGAGTGTTTGTTTAAGTGACAAAGGGTCAGCCAGGGGACACCTTCTACAGAGAACGCATCCTGTTATTAGGGTATGATTACTCGTCACTCCAGAGTTTCGAGTCCGATTTGTGGTCTGCGGACGGGACCGTCCCCAAACCTCGAGCCGTAACGGTAGGTTGGATTCTCACCTACGGCTTATAACTATGTTTCGGTCTCCATCCGGTTTTGGATGAGCTTTGCATTTCTGTAAACTTCGGCTGGCGGTTGTGTTTTGGTGTTTTTTTGTTAAGTAATTATTGACTGTAACAGTTGATATGTTATAATGTATTAGTTGAGAGAAAGAGAGTTTTTTTTTTGAAGCCTCGGATGTTATTCAGGGCCTTGTCTTTTTTTTTCATACCTTTAAAAAAACTTTTTTCTTCTATATGGATAAGTCTTATGGCTGTATTCGGGAAATGTTAAAAAATTAAACCCTAGATTAGAACATTTTTTCCACCTCGAAAAGTTCCTACATTAATATTATATCCTGACTTTGCTGTCCTATTTTATTATACTATTTATTTTTTTCATCTGAGTTGTATTTTTTTAAGGTATAAAATATAATTCATATTTCTTTTATTACGTAAGGCTAAATGTGTTTTCACTTCACATGTTAAGAGTACCACGGCATGCTCGAAAGTGTAAAATGCCAAAAATAAGACTCTCTGTTTATGGGACAAATTAAATTTAAAAATTTCAAATAAAGCTTTAATTTTTTCTTTCTTTTTTTTTGTGATTTTAATAAAGATATTTTAATTATTCTGTAGAAATACAAAAATATTTTGTGAGTTAAAAAAAATTTTTTTTTTCCTTTTTAATTTAAGTGGGACATAATTTTTGAGATCTCATAATACATGCTTATGTGTTTGGGTACAATTTTTTTAAAAAAATATTTCTGAAATATGTAAGATATTTTTTGCACATATATAAAACAATACACAAAATCTCGTGAACCTATTTTTTTTAGTAAAATATTAAAATTATTTCTTTAAAAAAATTATAAAATTTTGTAATTTGGAAAATTTTTACTTTTTCCCCCTTTTAAAACATAAAATTATTTTTTTTAAAAAGCTATGTACTACTTAGATTTTAAGAAAAAAATAGGTTCACTATATATGTGCAGATATCCTGTATAGAAGTATAAAAGAAAAATTGGAACCATATAGTGCAATACTGTTTTTAAAAAGTGTACCTATAAAAGCAAAAATTGTGCTTTGGAGAATAAGTGCAAAAACTAAACATATATATTGTGTGTGGTAAGCGTTTATTTACGTTTTTGCCAACTACTTTTTTAATATTTTAAGGTTATTTTATCAACAAACTTATAAATGTTGTACATTTTTAGATTAAAAAAAATACGCACTATTCTTTTAATACTAAAATTGAAAAGTCCATTTTTTAAAAATGTGTATGATGTCCTTACAGAGCAATTTGTTTATTTATGGAATGTTTCCAAATTTTAGAAACGTTGTATTATGTTGTTGTTGTTGCTTATGCCACCTGGTCGATAGTAACATCAGATCAAAATCCACGAAATTCATCGCGGTTAAGGGCTAGAATTTTATGCCTGTCGTTAGCCTAAGCTTTGAGCCCCATGAAGGTGACAGTACGATTTTGCTCGGGCGTTGTATTATAAACAAACGTATGAATGAGTGTTTAGAATTATCACGTTACGAAGTAACACCGGCTATTGGTGACAGATCTCTTTATTTTGAACCACGTTCAAGTGACCAGGATGGCAAAAACACCCCCTGCCCAAACTACTACTCCGTGCCAATGGGAGGACATTGAATTGCGACAGATTTAAGGTGCATCAGCCCTTTACACGATGGCCCTCTATGGCACTAGGTCTCGAACTTATGAACACGCTGACCATGAACTCGTGACCAAGACCACTGCGGCCAAAACAGATGTGTGAATGACAACGTTGCTCATTTAGTTGAGACATTTTGTCTATCTGAAAATAAGTCCCACGTTTAGAGTTCAGACTCTTTTATACTTGGAGGAAACCTCTTTAAGTAAAGGTAGAAAATAAGTTTTGTTTTTAAAAAATAACAGCAGTAATATTTATTCACATCATTTGAAAAAAATGACCATAATATTCCAGAAGTCAACAAATTAAAATTGAAATTCGATGCCGATTGTCTTGAGGTTACTCCATTACAAACATTGCTGTAGAGATTATTTATGACATTATATCGATTTATAATTTTAACCGTTTCTAATTAAGAAACGAAAGGAGAAAAGCATGGAATTGTCTAAAACAATATACATATGTTTAAAACCTACAAAAGGGCAACTTCTATCTGAAAATGGCCTAAAATATTTTTAAAAAATAAATTTTAAGGAACACTTCCGAGTGCGTCGAAAGGAGATCCACTAAATACCTTGTAATTTCTTCGAAAACATTGTAAAATGTAATGGCCTACTCTTGGAGAGGGGGGGGGGAGAATTATTGTTGGGAAAAGCAGAAAATCAAAAATACTACTAAAACTTTCGAATATAAAATTACATTTTTTTCTTCTTTTTTTCTAAATTATCATATTCCAGCAAAAAACAACTGTAAGCAAATTCTATGATTAAACTTGTTACGGCCAGTGAATGTTAAAAAAATTGTTTTCATGGTTTTAATACTTGTGAAAAAGAATGTATTTATGAAAAGGATACTTCCTAAATTATACATTCCACAGTTGCATTTTTGACTGCCTGATTATGAATTCGTAAATCCAAAAAATTCCAGTTAAGAACTTGATTTAATCTTGTTTGTCTAGAATCTACTGTGATCTATGATGCAAGTTTTGGCTTAAATCAAGATAGCTAATCCAGCATCTTCATCTCCAACTCATTGCGACTAATAACAGATGAAATAAAGATATGTGAAATTTGATATTTTTATCTTGAGTGTATGACAGCTTATGATATGACCTAAAAATTTCAAGATATGTAGTCACAAAAGGCTTCCATTGAAGATATCGAGATGTATCAGATAGAACTGCGCTACAAAATGTAGAGAAAACGTCATTTTTATAAGATTTCCATTTACAAAAATGAGTTTGAGATAAAATTATTATTCTGACCATTGATATTTCCTACCTTGGCATTTATGACTTTCCTTCTTTAATGACCTTGATAATGAACTTGTACCCAGGACTTGCTCTGGTTTTTTAAATTTATTTTTATTTTATTTATTTATTTTTTTAATAATTTTTTTTTCTATATTATATACTGATATTGTGGAAACACATACATGTTCATTTCAACTTTTCCCAGTGATGCGTGAGTTTCAAAATTTTTATTTTTCGTTGTGCTTAGAATTGATATTTATTTATTTATTTAGTAATATTTCGATCAAAATAAAAAAGATTTATGCAACACGTGTATTTTTAAATTGTGCGTTTGTTTACTTACGTATAGACATCTTGGAAAAAGTTTCTTCAAAAAGCAAACACCAGCCACTGCAAAGTACATGAACTAATTAGCCGGAAACACGTGGTTGCATTTATCACGTGGTTGCATTTATCAGGTCAGGAGTCCGACACTCTAACCACCCACGGCCTCAATCGAATGCACTGAAAATGCGAATACTGAAACATTTTAAAATTAAATGTTCTTATATTGGAATCTTAAGAAAAAAACTAAAGAAAGAAGTATTTATTGAAACGATAAACACTTTTATATGAAATAAACATGATAGTTCATAATGGAACGGAAAAAAAATATATATAATAAAGAATCACGAAGTCCTTCCTTCACAGACATATATATATTTCAAATTGTAGCTCATTTAAAAATGTTTGTTTCGCTGTCAGACTAAACTCGAGAATTTTTTGGCTGCTATTTGCCCAATCCTGACAAATTCAATCAAAAGAAAGAGAATATATTTCCAGCCTGTGACATATAGACCTATCTTATGGGAAGGGGGAAGGGGGTGGGGTACGCTTTAAAAAACACGCGCCGAAGCATAATCTCTGTTAAAAATTGAAAATTTGTTGGTCTATTTGGGGGGGGGGGGTGTTGAACTCCAAGTCCTCCCCTTGAGTACGCCACTGTTTCGAGCTCTTTTTATGGTAACAGATTAAAATCAGAAAATAAACGGAGAAAATTTTTTTTCTTTCATTATCTGTATTTTGCGGTAATTTTGGACGCATTTCCAGATTTATTTGTGCTTTCAATGTTTTCCCATTTCAAACACATGCAATGTCTTCAAACCACACATGAAGCAATAAGTTATTAAAAATGTAACAGTAAATGTAACCAGATAATCCATAAAATTTTCTTATTTAATATTTAAATGTCTTAGTAAGTTTTCTGCAAATTTATTACCATTTCTGAGTAAATATTTATAATTCAGACCGCTTTCGCTCAATTCATTAGTTTAAATACAGAAAAAGGAGCTATTTATTTCAGTCCTATAATTTGAATCTTCGTAGTAATATTTAAGGAAATTATACCGTCTTTGCGCAGGAAACTAAATACTAAAATACTTAACAGACTACCCAAAGAACTTATAAATTGCATTAAAATTCTCTTTTGCCTATTAAAAATTTTGAATTTATGTCAATTAATCATCAGGAACCTACCGGGAAGTTCTGCCGAATCATAAACGAACGAAAGATATTTACAGCAATCGCACATCCAAGTCATTCCTAGTCCAGTCAGCTACGACTATAAATGAACGCCAAACAGCAGTTGTAAGCAACTTTCAGAGGTTTTAGCAGTCAATTAATAAATGTAAACAGCCAGCAATAAATTGTATGATAAAGTATCCATGAGCGATTGCTTTCTGAGCCATAGATCTAATATATAACAGACTCATTATCTCCTTACTACCTGAAACGTGGATCCAATTCGTGGGGAAGAAGAAGAAAAAAGAAACAATAGTCGAGGAAAGATATTTCCCCTTGTCAATCTGGATGGACGTCATAAAATGATTGCAAGTGGCAGGAATAAAACTCGAGTCTAATTTAAAAACAGCAGCAACGCCCTTATATCACAGTTTCTTATGTAACCGAATAGATTGTCGATTAGCAACGGGATCCTGGCAAGGGTGGAGGCGACTTGTCGACGTGGGTGCAGGGAGTAAATCTACCAAGAAGGTGTCAAGTGGACGGCTTATAGATTTTTTGAAGGAGTGCCACCGACTATCCAATGAGGGACGCCTGCACCCTGTCAGATTATTCATTTTTGTATTGAGCAGCTCTTAATAAAATAGCAGTTGATTGGCTTCGTGCCTTTCTTTTTTGCGGAGATCACTTTTATTGTAATTAGAAAGGCGTGTGGGAAAAGCGATAAGAGAGCATGTGTTTTGCGCCCAGACATGCCTTTTTATGTTGTAGCTTGTTAAACAGCACCCTTCTTTTTGTCATCTTTTTCGAGTTAAGAAAGTTCTCGCTGAAGAGCAAATTTATTCAGCAATTGTGAAATGGAAAACGATAAAGAAAAGTAAAGAGGAAAAATTATTATGCGATTATATAGGCTGGTTAAGTTACCTGAGGTTGTTGATGACAGACTTTGCGGTTCTTATTAAGGATCAGGTGACAAGGTCATCTGCGCTGGTAGTTCCCGCCCAATGCTTTTACATCATACCGCTAGACTATAATGAAGTCTTGGTAGTTATAATTAGAGTACATGTTCTTCTTTTCATTCTACGTAATTCCTTTTATTTATAAGATGGCTGGCATACAAAAAACTGAAGTGAAAAAAATTTAGAATTCAGAATCAAGTTAGTTAAAAAATTATATACAAAGTTATCATGACGATACAAATATATAAAAATCGGGTAGACCAAAATCTTCTGGAACTTTGCTGCAAAACCTGCTTTCTAAGAATATACTGATTCAGATATCTTTTACGCATACTTTTTATACACTATTAGAATAATTGCTTTTGTTCTATATCAGGGATGTCAAACCCACAACGAATATTTTTGCGATCCGGCCAACATATCGGCACACAATAATATATCATACAATATCAAAATTTCTCCCAAAATATTAAAAATAGTAGCAGAGAAAGAAGACAAGTATCAGAATGTAATCATTAAATTATTTATTTTTATTATTGTGTATTATTCGAAATAAACCTACGTTTCTATGATGTTGATTTTTTTTTTCTGCCCAGATAAAGTTAAATCTTGTTTGCTTGGCCCAAGTTAGCTTTTGAGTTTGACACCCTTGTTCTACATGAATCAAATTTAAATGTGTTTATTTAAAGATTGAAAGTTTTGCTTCCTATTTGATAATGTCTGCCAGATATGAAGACTACCGTTTTCATATCTGGCTTTCATATTTGCAAATTCCTCTACACCAGGGATCTTTAAACTGTGTTCCACGAGGCATACCGAAGTATTCCACAATAAAACAAATCGAAAAGGAAAGTATAAATATGCAAACAAAATGGACCCCCATTCTTGGTGAAGTTTATTTAAGCACAAGCATCTAAAACTCATCCCAGACATTAAAACTGAATGTTTTATTTATATATAACTTTATTTGTAATACTTTCTTATATATATAGCTTTTATCCTAATATAATAAAAGAATATTCATTCCTTATCCTCCTTAAATAATATTTCTTATATATATAACCTATTAGATTGTTTACCATCCCAAGTTCCACGAAATCATTTTATAATTATTGGCACAATTCCAAACTAAATAGTTTTCTAATGGAAAATGCACCTTTCTTCATTTGTGGGAGGAAAAAGAACTCCAATAATAAACTTATCGACATATCAACTGATTTGATGTTAAAATCTAAAGTGAAGCAAGCACAGCTCCTAGATTTTAGGTTGCAAATTCCTGCAAAACACACAGAACTGCTCACACTGTTTAAAATATTTTATACCATTCAAAACAACGTATTTAAGTGAAAAATATTTTTCCCAAGGACAAAATTCAAAAACAAATTAAGTGTAGAAAATGAAATGCGACTGCACATAACTTCAATAGACTTAGATTTAGACAGTATTTGTTAAAAAATGTAAGTGCATATCCCAGTTACTAAATACATTGAATGGGACAAAAAGAAAACATGATTATGAACGTTGTAATTAATATATTTAGAAAATTCAAATTTACCTCAAAACTACATTTATTCAAGTTTCTACAGGTGTTCAATATGTGTCCCTCCGGTGACACGACAAATGTCTACACAGCTCCTGCCACATTCGTGATAGCATATCCCATGTGTTGGAGTTCAACACTGCAGTTATCTGCTGCTTAAGTTCCTCTAAGTCTTGAGGAAGTGGACGCACAAACACCTTGTCTTTAACGAAACCCCAGAGAAAAAAATCACAGGCCGAATTGTCATTGCAGAATTTGTTCTTGCATAAGCAGCCGGTATCCTCGAACTGCTTCACCCACCTGCTTATGTTATGCCGGTGGTTCTTTACGAAATTTCGTGCGAAAATGTCTTTGCACAAGAGTTACCGAGGAGGTTTTGGCATATTCGAAAACGCAGTACGCTTTCTCCTGAATGGACGACATTTTGTTTAACAGCGCCTCTAGCTGCGAGTTTGTCATTCGATAATATTTCCCTGTTGCCAAATAAAACTTATATAATTGTAGTTGCAAAATAAATTTGTTTCGGCTGAATAAATACATTACGGCAGTCACACTGCGCTATTCTTTTTGTCCCATTCAATATGAAACACTCTGTATAAGGAATGGGTATGTGACATTTATATAAAAAATTATAATATTAATAAGTAAATTATATTAAAATTTAGCTTTTAAAATATTTTAATAATAAATAAAATACTTTTTTAAAGGTGATTTTACATAAAGTACCTAAACATGTTGATCTACACAAAATATCATTTTATGAAACTCTTCTAAGTGTGGAATAGGTTCCTCTCCAAAACACCTCATAGTTAGTTCTAAAGCAGGGGGCCAACCTGCGGCACGCATGCCAGTGTGACACGATGGGGTTGTATCAGTGGCACGCGAAGACTTACTGAAAACTTTAAAAAATTCTGAAAAGATAATAAATAGCCATTTCTTACAATTTTATTGAAGTAGGTTTGTCTCATTCAAAAAACCTTAAAATTGAAAACAAAACATGCGTGTGAACAATTTTTTTTGTTGCAATGAGCAGAATAAAATAAATATCACTCAAAGCTAGCTAATGTGCACTTATAACCCAATTTTGTTAGCATCTCTAAGATTTAATCCTATTATAGATGACGTGATAAAAAAATAGAGTGATTCAAAAGCCACATTAAGTAGATGCTGAGCGTTTAATAATTATTTTCAATTAAATGATTCAAGTTACTCATTTTTATTTTACACACACCTAATCTAATTGATTGCACTGATAAAAAATTTATCAACAATAAAACCTAAGTTTGTACTTTCGTCTTATTTATTAAATTATTTTTAAATTTCTACTACATAGGCTTGCATTAAAAAATGTGCAATTTGCTTAATAGTTCCAAAATAAGCTTATAAATAACCTTTTTTTAAATTTTCCATATTTGTTTATTGGAAAAGTTGGAAGTAGAACGCATAATTATATTTTATATCAAATAGTGGCACTCTTCCCCAAAAGGTTGACCACCCCTGTTCTAAAGGTGGCGTGGCAGGAGAGGACACATAACATTTCGTGGGCTGAGCGGACACTTTGAAACTCATCGTGGTTTGAGCGGACGCATCCCCCCCCCATCTTAGAACAGATTCGATTACCGAATTACAAGGATAAATACATTTTTGCCAATCAAATTTAAATACTTGTATTAAAATGTTAAGATGTTATAGAACGAATACATTTTAAACATAGCGAAATGTAATAGAAATAAAAACTTTCAGAGAAATATTTAAAAATTAATAGTAAGTAACAATATAATGAAAAATATGAACGAATTTCAGGAATTTTGTGGAAAACTGTATTTTAGAGTCAAATAAATATTAGAATAGCCATACAATTAATTAGTTTCATGAAAGGAAGTAAAAATAAATACTAGAAGTAAAATACGCAAGATGCAAGTAGATAAAAGAAAAATAAATACAAGTAAATAAATACTAACTAACCTTGCATCTTGCGTATTTTACTTCTAGTATTTATATTTACTTCCTTTCGTGAAACTAATTAATTGTATGGCTATTGCACCTGTTTTAATATTTATTTGACTCTAAAATACAGTTTTCCACAAAATTCCTGAAATTCGTTCTTACCTTTCATTATATTGTTACTTACTATTAATTTTTAAATATTTCTCTGAAAGTTTTTATTTCTGTTACATTTCACTATGTTTAAAATGTATTCGCTCTATAACATCTTAACAATTTAATACAAGTAATTAAATTTGATTGGCAAAAATGTATTTATAATTGTAATTCGGTGATCGAATCTGTTCTAAGATGGGGAGGGGGGGGGAATGAGTTTCAAACCACGATGAGTTTCAAAGTGTCCGCTCAGGCCACGAAATGTTATGTGTCCGCTCCAGCCACGCAACCGTTCTATAGGTTCTGTGAGTCGAGAAGCTTTGAAGACCACAGCCCTACTCTAAAGAATCTGCCCCAAGGTATACTTTCTACATTTTGAAGATCTGCATAAGGTAGCAGTAGGGGAGGGGAATGTGTTGTCGGTTCTCTTGTAAAGATCTGCCCTCCACGTAAAAAAAGGTCAATCACAGTTATTAGGGCACAGAGATACGCTTCGGGGTTTTGCTGCTTCAGGAATGCGCATGGAGATACCGGGGGATTCATTTCCTCTAATCGGAAGACGGGAAACTGTTTTTATTTTTAATAGCAAGAAACACGAACTAGAGTCGGAGACTCGAAACAGAATATATGTGATAAAAAAGTGAATTAGATAGACGTAAATCCTCAGCTTTAGATTTTATTTTGATCTTGATCCCAACGAATATCCGAGACTTCATTTGTCTCAAGACCGTAAAGGTATTTTTTCTTGTCTTCCCTTTTGGCATGTTGTAAGGTCAGGCAGTGGAGCAAGCATGGGTAAGACCAGGTTACGGACCGTCCACCACAAATCCCTTGATTTTTTTTCGATTGATTATAATCCTATGTATATAGCACGTAAAATTCTAGATGAGTATTTGTTAGTAATAATTAATTTTATTAATTAATGTTAAATCAATAATTAATTTTTTACTGCTTTTTGATGCAGAAAATCGACAAAATCAAAAGAATATGTTGGTCGGTAAATTGGAGTTAGATAGGAGAATTGTGGATTTTTGATCCTCAACCCCTCCCCCCCACACACACACCTTGAAAAATTCCTGTGTGGGACTCTGAGGTCAGGTGATAATGATACTGCAGTGGATTTGCCAATATGACTGTAGCTCACACAAAATTTTTTCAAGGTGGGTGTCCATGGTTGAAAGTCCCCCAACTCGTATCATACTTCAAGACAACACCAATTGATTCTTCTGATTTTGTTAACAAAAAACAGTAAAAAATAAATTATTGAATTGAAAATTAGCATTAATTAATAAAATAAACTTAATTACTACTTAATTAAATTTTATGCTATATATATATATATATATATATATATATATATATAGGATTATCATCAATCGAAAAAAACTCAAGGGCTTTGGGGGGGGGTGTCCGGATCCCCAGGACACACACCTTATGAGCGCCACTGAATCCTATGTATATAGCAAGTAAAAATTAGTTAAGTATTTGTTAGTAAGAATTAATTTCATAAAATAATGTTAATTATTCAATAATTAATTTTTTACTGCTTTTTCTTCCCGAAAATCGACAAAATCAAAAGAACATGTTAGACGGCATATTGGAGTTACATACGAGAATAGTGGCTTTTCGATCCTCAACACCTGCACCACAATCCTGCACCACTGAAGGCAGGTGATAGTGATACTGCAGTGGATTTACCAATATTATTTAGGGAACTAATAATTTTCTTCAAACGCTATGTTAATTAAAAGAAATTACAATGTAGATAGTAAATTAACAAAGCAGACAATAATGATTTGCTTACGCATATCTAAACCAAACTCAAGAAGACAATAAAGGAATAAAGTAGACCAGCGACTTCCTATGGGGATCCACGAAGGTCTCTCATTTAATGTGATTTCCCTCTTACAAACTCTGGAAGATCTCATAGAAAAATTGAAAAATGCGGCATCGAGACTAGATCATTAAATTGCCCCCCATAAAAATATTCGACCAAAACATGCATTTCAATCAAGAATATTTAGTTCTTTTTATTGTTTGCAACTATATAGCCATTATTACAGTATAATACTTTCAAAAAATAATAGAAATACATGTGCAAACATAAGTAACACAGACAATTATTGAGGAACCTTTAAATCACTCAGCAATCTATCGGGAGTTCAAAATCTTGGGGGTCTACGATGTCAGGCTGATACATAAAGGGAGGGGGGTGCACTATTAGACTGATGCATAAAGGGAGGCCATGGCAATCGAAAGTTTAAGAACAGCTGAAGTAGGCGATAATGATTTACTTATGGATACATCAACCAAACTAAAGTAGATAATAAATTAACTAAGTAGACCAGTGATTCCCAAAGTAGTCTTTATAGACCCCCAGGGGTCTACGTCAGCCAAAAATTAATTTGAGGGTCCATGAGGTGTAAATCTCATTAAACTAGATCGTAACTTTAATTTTTAAAGAAAATTTATATAATCACGTGTAGTATTTAATTTATAATCACCAAATTTTACCAATTTAACAGATTTATTTACTAAGTGAGGTTAATTTACATTCACAAGTGATAGCATACATTTTATTAAAACAAGAACCATTTCGGCTTTTCTTTCCTGATTTAAGCTAAAGAAGTATAATACTGGAAGTCCCAAATTTTCTAAATTTGTCACAGACAATCTATCAGAACGTTTTACCCTACATTGAACATTCAAATGCCTTTTATTCAGATTTTGAAACCAGGTTTGAGAATGCTTTAACTATAGCAATACCACAGCAGGCAATGAATTCATATCGTCATATTGAAAAAAAAAATGTCAAATTACAATAGGAACTAATAAGCACTAAAGATCTTAAAGTTTAGAAACGGATGCCAGCAATTTTGGCTTTTAAAAGTCAAACCTGTTATTTGTCCAGACTTATGGAATATTGTGAGGAAGTTTTTCATTGCTTTTCCTAGAGTGAAGGAGTTTCAGCGTGTTTGCCAATCTCAGAAAAAAAGAAAGAAAAAACTGGACACTACTAAAAGAGGAGATTTAAAATTAAACCAGACAAGAGATTGATACCAAATTTTGAAAATGTGATATTGTAGTGCTAGAGATTTATCCCACCCATTAAAATAATTTGTTTGTTGTTTAGTTAGTTTATTTAACAGTTTTATTTATTAATTAATTTTAATTTAATTAAAACATATGCTGTATAAATTTTGAACACTATCTTTCATTACAGTTAGAAATTTAATTCTTAAAAAGTAGGAGTAATAGAACCAGCGGTTAAAAAGAATTTAATTTGATTAATTTCTAAGAATTCAATATTAATGAAGCAGGGGTCTACCCCAAACCGAAAAACATGGCAAGGGGTCTACGAGACGAAAAAGTTTGGGAACCTCTGAAGTAGACGATAAGGATTTGCTTACGAATTCCTTAACCAAACCAAAGCAGACAATAAACTAACAACACAGACAATGATTTGCTTATGGATACCTGTCCCAACCAGCAAAGGTAATTCATTCCAGAATCATATATAAATATCAAAGATTTGTTTACCAATTTTTTACACAATAAAATCTCACTAAATAGTTAAAAGTCGAATTAGTACCCAGGCATGCTACTACCATTCTAAAATTTCACCATTACATTGCCATCACAGCAGGATCTCAGCTGAATAAGACCTCAGTCCACCAATGAAAAGCAAATTTCGAACAATAAAGCGAGACACGAGAAGTCGTTAAAGATGGAAATCTAGGGCCGTAAAAGACAACCATTGGCTGCAGACCGCATGACATTTACCACCCTCAACCCCAACATGTTATTTGGTCTGGGAAATTCCCACGACTTACCTGACCCTGGATAAACAAGGAATAAATGGAACTGGCAATGACACCACAAGCGAATCTTAACGACAACTTTATATCCGAGTACACAGGTTTTAAATCGCCCAATGTTATCTGTGCGGGCTGATAAAGGCCCAACCAAATACTCCCGAGGAAGAACTGGATTACTCTCATCCCTTGTTTCCTGTCTGGAGAAAGCGATTCCTGTCTGTTTCATAGAAAGGAATGTTAAGCTGCGTTTCCGTTGTTATGATATGCCAGGTGATTTATCTATTAGGGTTAGTTATTTGCGCGCTCGAGAAAAAGGTAAACAAATGTCATTCGTTAAACTTTGAACATTTTCGGTGGATGAAAGAATTTTAAATTTTTTTGCATTCTTCATAGAAGTTTGATAATTTTACTGCGGTCCACTTTAAGGGAGGGACATTGATTGTTTATTTTTTAGATTGTTTTGATTCAATAATTTTAATTTCATTGTATTTAAAGATGGCTTCAAAATAAAATACAGTTACACCAAAGAATGAATATAAAGTGAAATTTGCGCAATCCGTAAGAAATTCATCACATTAAATAAAATGGAAATAATTTAATGTCCCTTGGGTGGCCATGTACCATTTGATCCACGAACAGTGGGTTCGAGACCACTGCGCTATTATACCTATAAATTAGTTAGAATAAATTAGAATAGTTATAAATTGATTAGAATTAGAAATTTTTGTGTGTTACGCATTCTAATCATAGAGATTAGTTTCGGAAAGAGTGAGTGATTTTGGGGTTTATTGGCGCAAGAGCCGATTTCGGCTAAACTGCGCAAAACATTTGTTTTAATATCTGTGGTCTAGACGGGAAGAGAAAGAAAGAATGAATTGAATGACAAGAAAGAGGGTCGAAAATAGAGAAGGATCACTAGGGTACCCCGGGTTCGTGAAGCCCGTGTTTACCAAAGACAGTAAACCCCCTGAGAAAAGGAAAAGATCACCTCGGGATTGTGACACCCGTACTCACCTAAAGAAGGTGAGCCCCCTGAGGGGAGTTTCGGAAAGAAACCAAGCCCTTCCATCAGTAAAATACTAATAAGTGTTTTTTCCAAGACAGTCCGCTTTGTTTCATCTTTAAAATTATAGGTGGTCATTCTTTAAATTTATAGGTGGTTATCAAATGATACATGGCCACCCAAGGGACACATTAAATTATTTCCATTTTATTTAAAGTGATGCATTTCTCAAGGGTTGTGCAATTTTCTATTTACATTCATTCTTTGGAGTAGTTGTATTTTATTTTGAAGCCATGTTTAAATTCAATTAAATTAAAATTATTGAATCAAAAGAATCTAAAATATAAACAATCAATGTCAATCTTAAAGCGGACCGTAGTAAAATTATCAAAGGTTGACCGGTCTGCGGTGATGAAAAGATTACGAAGTATAACAGTAGCGTACACAAGGGTGGAGCTTAGGGGTTCAATCTCTTCCTTAGACCAACAGAATTTTTTCTTTTTTTGCATAAGCGTTACTTCTTGGTGTTTTCCTCTCAACGGTCTTTTTTTAAATATAATTTTTCCCATTGAAGTAGTTTGTGTATGACAATGTCTAGGTCACGCGGACCTATAAGTCTGTTTAAGCCAAAAAAAAGTCAACTAAAATATTTTACAAACAATCTGCTACTAAATATTTTTTTGATAAATTCCTTTCCGAAGTTTCATGGAGCAAAACCAATATTTTTAAAAAAATAAAATAGTATGACTTTTTTCTTTATGTTTGGTAACTTTTTCGTGGTTTTCAGACTTAAAATATGTGCCTAAAAGTATATTGCGTAAAATTTTCACAACTTATGCGACTAATAAAAATTTTATCTCAATGGTTGCAATCTTAACTAGCTTGGGAATAATGGTTTTCAAAACTAGTTAGAAATTTGAAAGCATCGTTTATATTCACAAACACAAGTGAGAGTAAGATTCATGATAAAGTCAATCATGATTTCAGGCCAATCATTTCGGTTGCCAAATTTTACGCTTTCTATAGAAACTTTCGTTTAAAAAGTACACATGTGTCGACAAAAACAGCGCATGTTGTTAAACAAAAAGCACTTGATTTAAAAGTGTACGAAAAATAAGAATTTTGCTTTTTTTCATTTTTAAAACTTTTTGAAGAATTTTGACATTTGAACATTTTTACCCACTGATCCAATTTGAAATTGTACCTGATTTTTTTACTGGTAGAAAAACAAGTACCAGTGTAATGTCAGTTTTGAATTCCATGGAGATCACGTGATTGCCTTTATCACGATCGTCATAAATTTAGACCATTATTAATCTAGTTGCAGTAAATCAGTGGAAACCAACCTTTTTGAGAAGAGTGCCAATATCTGATAAAAAAAAAAATATGTGTGCCACTTCAAACTTTTCCGACAATCCAAAGAATATGAAAAGATGAAAAAATTTTACTTATATACAGAATTTTTACGCAAATGGCGCATTTTTTATGAAAATTTATTTGTGGAAATTAAAAAAAAAATAATAACTAAGAAAAAAGTACGAACTTAGGTTTTATGTTATTTTTTTTCAGTTTCAATCAATTAGGTGAGATATAAAATAAAAATGAGCCACCAGAAAAATTTAATTATAAATAATTATTAAACATTCAGTACTCTTTTAATGTGGTTTTTCAATTTGTAGGTTTTTTACATAAAGATTAGTTCTCGATGATGCTAACAAAATCGGGTTGTTTTAGGTATACATCAGTTTCTATTTTTTCTCCAAAATCGATGCAAAAAAGTAAAAGTGTGTTCACAAAAGAAACATATGAGCAATCAGGATTTGAAAAGGAACAATCTCTTTCTTGTAATCTTAAATTTGAAGTATTTAAATGTCTTATAGTATCGGTAAGAAAAGTTAAATCTCAAAGCTTATCTCCATTTTTGGGAAGCAAGCACTCACAGAGGGCAGTTTATAGGTTTCTTCCAGATATTTTAAA
Organism: Trichonephila clavata; assembly: GCA_019973975.1. Classification (NCBI taxonomy): domain Eukaryota; kingdom Metazoa; phylum Arthropoda; class Arachnida; order Araneae; family Nephilidae; genus Trichonephila; species Trichonephila clavata. The sequence continues at coordinate 16,148 of BMAO01026557.1, forward strand.
ACACGCCCCCTCAAATTCCAGAATCTCAAGAATGCACTTCCTTCGGAAAACCAACGCACACAACAATGAAAGAGTGTTGTCTACATTATAATTTTCTATTGTAATTTAATTAAGAGTACTTAAAATAACTTTTAAAGTTTTGTTTTGTCTGCCCCTCAGGGGGCTCACCTTCTTTACGTGAGTACGGGTGTCACAATCCCGAGGTGCCCTAGTGATCTTTTCCTTTTCTCACGGGGTTTACTGTCTTTGGTAAACACGGGCTTCACGAACCCGGGGTACCCTAGTGATCCTTCTCTATTTTCGACCCTCTTTCTTGTCATTCAATTCATTCTTTTTTTCTCTTCCCGTCTAGGCCACAGATATTAAAACAAATGTTTGGCGCAGTATAGCCGAAATCGGCTCTTGCGCCAGTAAACCCCAAAATCACTCACTCACTCACTCACTTTGTTTTGTCTGAGACAACTACCTTTCAAGGAAACAGTAAGAAATAAAAATTATCTTTCCAAACTTCGTAATTTTTTAATAAGTCTTCGCGTGCTACTCCTGCAACTCAGCCGTGTCACACTGTGGTACTCGTGCCGCGGGTTGGCCACCCCTGCAGCAAATAATAACCTTTTGCTAATATGGAATAAGTCTTATTGATGAATCAACTGGTTGAAAGCGACATACTAACTGGTCTCTCAGAGTTTCAACGTTATGAACGTGTGGAATATCTTTCAAACTCGTCTGCGGTATTTTTTACCATATTAACACAATACAAACAAATCAAATGAACTTCTTACTGGTAATAAATCGTAATTTTACAGTTTTTAGTCGAAAAATTGTCATTAAAAATACTATCTTCATAACTTCAGTTGTTTTTTTATAACTATATTTCTCAAGCTATAAGAGTAAGCATGTAGAAGCTCATGTTGTATTACACAATGTGTACCGCTGTAAATTTTTTAAATTAATATTTAAAAAAAAGAATGAAATTTAAGGTTTTTTGAAGTTTTTGATTTTTTTATTAAGGTATCCGACTACCCTAAAATTGTGAATTTTGCCAAAATTTGCCAATTTTTTTTTAATTATTTTATTTTATAGGCCATCTTATTAGATTTATAAAAATACCAAGTTTATTATTTTTCGTTCACTCGAACAAAAACTACTAGTGTTTCGGTAAAAGCAGATGCCTTTACTTTAAGCAAGATGTCATACTTTAATACGCGTTTTACTCGAAGTGTGTTTTTCTGAAAATACTCAAACGGGGCCTGCGATTGCTATAAAAGATATCAAAATAATTAGCTGAAATTTTTTCTGTATGTTCTGTATCATAGTAGGACTGTTTTAACCTTCAGATTTATCAATTACTGTTTTATTACAAAATTTTCAGCCCCTTATGTGAATATAATCACAGTTTTTTTAAGAAATTTCATATAATAATAAAGATAAAGTGCTCTAGTTTTTGTAAAAATTAAGGTATCTCTTATCTGAAGGTCAATTCAAAAGTGAATAACGTAGCAACACATCAAAGTTGAAAAATTGAAAATCTGTTTATAAACTTTTGGTACAGAATGGGCCGCGTTTATATTATTTTTTTTTTGTCAATTTTTACCCATTTTAGTAATAATAATTTCCTTTTCTATTCTTAATTTTAGCATATTTTTCTTAATATGTACTAAGCAAATCTAAAACTAACAAAAAAAATCCCCATATCTCCATTTCTTTAAAAAAAAAAGTAGTCGCAAGTAGTCGGATACCTTAAAACTTCTCGCAGTAGCAAGTACAAACTACTCTTACAGGGAAAGGGGTTGCATTCCGAAAAACATGTAGACTAAATTATCGAGAGGTAGTCTCTATGATAAAAGTTAAAATTTTTAATTCTCTGGCTGGGTGCACAAATACCGACGCCACTTGCAGCTCACCATAACAGAAAACCAAATAGGCAATACATGTTCCCTATATTCGGGTTGAAATATATTTGTGAACAAAGTTTTTTCTGCATGAAGATCAACAAGAGTAAATATAGATGCAAGATGCTTGATATTAATTTGCAGGCTGAGATGAGAATTTCAAAAAGCTTGGTTAAAAAAAATTGAAGCAATGTGTAATAAGGTACATTTATCTCATTAAACTGTTAATTAAATGTGCTTGCAGCTATAGATATGAAATTACCTCAGTAAATAAACTGAATAAAGCTGCCACTATTTAATTTTACTTATGTTTAAGGATTTTTCGGTATAGTTTATACCATGGGTGTCTAAACTATGACCACTTGTGGGCCGCATTGCGAAAATAATTTTTTTTTTCTGGGACGCACATAATTTTTATTGTAATTTGTTTAAAAAAATATAGTGTAACTCTATGTAGTTTTATTAAAATTAATTAACTTATTTTTACTATAATTTTTTAAAAATTTGAATTAGACATGAATAGGTACACATTTATTTTAAATTTGTAAAAGTTTCGTTTCATTTCGTTTAACTTGGTTTTTTCCCATCTTTATGAAATCCAATGAGATGAATGAATTTGTGCGTTTGCGTTGAATAAGCAAATCGATATCGGGTTTAATAGACGGAATTGGAATTCTTTTTGCATTTTCAAGATGTTTGTCGGTGATCTTTGTCCTATTTTTATTTTTTATATGCCTCATTCTTGGGGAAATAACTGTTCCCAAATATAAGTACTGACAAAATCTGAAGACATTAATAAAGCATGCTTGTGAAAATGAAGACATTTATCGCGCGGTGTAGGTTATTTTTATAAAACTCCAGTATAGAAACATTCCCAAATTTTTCTTTCAGTTGAATGTCACTTTGCAGCTCAATGCATTCCATTTGAAGAATTGAAGGTAATTTATTTATTTCTAGAGAAAACAGGTAGAAAATATATTGAAATACTCTTCATTTTTTCGAAAATCTGGAAATTTTCCTTCAAACTCTTAAATTAAATCGAAAATTAATGCAGCATATTTTGTGCATACATTTATATTTTTTTAAATAGAAATGTGTAAATTAAAATATTTTCATAATTTGCGTTTGGGCCGCACTTTAGACAAGCATGATTTATACCTTTTTTGAGATGCAATCATTTTAAAAATGTGTGACACTCCGATATCCTCGTTTCCTTAATGTGGTCCTGGAGCCAAAAAAATTGCCCACTCCTGGTCTATGGGAGGTGAGCCCACAACCCTAGAGTACACCACCGACATCTCCGCTTGAAAATATATCAATATATTCTTGAATTATTTGAAGATAATGCGTTCATAAGGAAAGAACACCACAAGAAAATTTCGAACACTTAACTAAAGTAAGAAAACGAGAGGAAACACGTAAGCTCTCGCCATCTCCAGACTCAACTGGTTCCGCCAACACAAGAGCCAATTACCTCATCAATCCCATTGCATAGGGGACGACACAAAAATGAGAGAGAGAGAGGGGTGAACCCCCAAACCCTCCCCTTATGTACGCAGCTGAATGAAAGTCATAAGAGGGAAAATAGCTTCCCATCAATATTTAAAAAATAATGAAGTTGGTGGTGAGTGTACTTTTCAACGGTCTAATAAAAAGTTAAGTTAGAAGAATGACGTTGTGTAGTTATTTCCTTACTTCGCTTCCTACAATGTACGGTCAAGCATTATTTATCCTTTAAGTTTATTTTGTAAAAACTTTAAAAAGGTAATGAGAAATTATTACTAAATAACTCTATGCTTATGTTTATTTAAATTTTTGCTTCACAGAAATGAAAAATAACAAGAAAAATATTGTTACGAATTTTGTATAAAATAATGTAAATAATTTGTATTTGGATGTGCAATGCATTTATCTTACTCTATGCTATATTTATTTCATGTTAAAATTGTAATATTCACAAGCAACGCCGTCTCTTATGTTATAATGGCGATTCAATGGGAACTTGGCGAAATATTGGTGATAGAGCCAAGTTGGCATCATTTTTGGCGACTTTGGTGACCAATTTGGCGGCATTGGTGAAAATGTTGGCGAGTTCGGGACCCTCTGGATTCTTCTAGAAATTAGTAGAGAAATCCACTTATTTCACGATCTATGACGCAGCGCATCTTTCCAGAAGTTTCGACCCCGGCTATAAATAAAGCGATACTCGCCGTAACAGTCAGTCTGGTTTTAACTAGCGATTAGTAAACTGGCCTTGATCGTGATTAGCTCGGCTGTGCTTGTGAATAAGCTTATATATACGTGTTTTTAGATACTGATAATTGTGTCTAAGGGCTGTTGAAGGTGGGAAATCCTTCTGATATTTATTCTACGAACTTTTCTGTTGAATCCTGTATTTTTAAGGATTGATTTACGCCACTAAATACTCAGTGCTCGTAAAGAACTGTCTTGTTGTTTACGACTGATTTTGCATAAAATCCTCGAACCCCGATCTACGTAACAATATATTAACCTACTAGGTAAGACAATAAATTATATCGAAATGTATAAACATTGCTCGACATTGATAAAGAAGAAATTAAGAGTACAAAAATGAAAACGTTTAACTGGAAAAAGCTTAAGATGAAATATCGGTTAACACGAAATAGTAAAACGGTCCGGTCAAACTACTATATATTTTCCTGCATCTTTTTTTTTTTTTTTTGTCTTAACACGAAACGAAAATCGCTCAACATGAAAAGATTTCTCTTCTGGGAATGAACAAAATACGGAAAATATCAGAGATTTAAGAGGGGTGTGAAGTGGAAGTGAGGTGGTTTCATATTATTTTTCTGTATTATTGGACTGGGCTACTGTATCATCGGAAGAATTCGTTGCAGTATATGAAGATAATGCGTGTACAGTCCCAATTATGGCAGACAAAGACATTTTGGAGTTTCTCCAAAGCTTTAAAAATATCATTGACACAGATACCGACTGCGAAAAGGAAATGAATAATGCAGCTCCGGTTCCCACGTCTTCCGAAATGAGGAACATCATGTTACGCCTAGTTGTTTAGACCCAAACTTAAGTGATGAAATGAATAACAAAATGGACGACATCAAACAATTTGTTGACAAATTGATGCAAAAAAGGACAATGCAAAGAAAAATATCAGATTATTTTCCAAAAACTTCATTGACGCTTCGTTCTTCAATAATTTGAAAATTCTGTATTAAGTTTCATTAAGTTTTTGTGGACGCTTTTGTTTCATTGATTTTTATTAAATGCATGCATATATGCATATATATGAAAATAAAATATACTCTAATAAAATTAATTTTGTTGAATATATGGTTTTATTATTTTTGATAATATTCTTAAACACGAAAATATATTTCAGTCCCCTTAGTTTCATGTTAACGATTTTCACTGTGATTTGAAAGCATATATACTCGTTACAATTATCAAACACTTTAACAATTTACATTCTAGGGCAGCTATTAATTATCCAGAATTTGGTTAACCTAATAAACCTAATTTCAGTTTAATTATTCAAAACAAATAAACTCAAAATCCCTTTAAGAAAATCTGATTAGTAAACTCTTCGGGAAAAAAATATTTAAATGTTTTTCATACAATACTGTCATTCATATCGTGAACTTTTAACCCGTCAACACGCCATTCGCACAAGCATGAACAAATCGTATCCAAATCCCATTCATAAAGCCTCATTCAACGGGAAAAGTAGTAAAATCCTCGGGAAAAAAAGAAAAATTGGTGGTACTTAATTTTAATTACTCAGCCATCGCAGCATGGGATAGATTGAAGGTCGTTAAGTAGTCTTTAGTATTTTTCTTCTTCTAGAAACATCCATTTCTCAATACTTTTCGGCCGAATCCAGCTGATAAACGCTAATTAACCGACATGTCAACGGAGTTCTTCATCTGGAGCTCATTTGCATGCTGATCTCAGGGATCTCCCCGCTGGTCGGGATTCGCGGTAACGATATAAATTATGATATAATTACACACCGTCTGGGTCTTACTGGAGAAGAATGCGGAATGCGAACACAAGACATTATGTGTTTGGTATCAACAATAATAGTTTGTAAATCCGGATTCTTCCAGATTTAAGTAATTTTTTTTTCAACTGTAGTTTTGTTATCATCAGCGTTATTCAAACAAAAAAAAAATACTTTTCTGATATAATTAAATATTTTCGGCTGTGTATTCCAGATGTTCCACCTGTTTTATTTGTCCTGTACTTGTAATCTGATTAATAAATTTCTTATTTCAGTGATTCTCAAATTTAACTCCGATATACATACCCCGTGAGAAAAAAGAAGGATTCACATGAACTTAAAAGTTCTTCAAGGTAAATATGACACGAATGTGTTCAAATAAACTTGGTATTCAGAGAATGTTTGTACCGATATTTTTGAGGTGTACACTTGTATACAAGAAATAAAGTCATTTTTCAGCATACACGAAAGCTGTGGAGAGCCACGAAACTGTGGAAAAACACTTTTTGCTAAGAGAAAACTGAGCCAACTCCGTGGATAAGAGGAAGTATAAGTAAATATCTGGAGTATGACGGTAGAGAAGACGTGAGATCATGCAAAACGTTTGTGGTAACGTTGCAAGACAACTTTAAAAAAAAAGGGAGGGAAAGCGTACTTTAAGGCACATTTGCTGCAAGTGAAAGTGAAATTTCAAGTACAATATGGATGCAAGAGATTACCAAGACATCTTTATACGGGTTAGAATGATCAGCAAACTCAAAAGGCAGTTTGATGAATATTATCCAAGAATTTCTAATTAACAGAAGTATTGTAACTCAAGCTTAGAAAGCAGTCAAAAGTACATGTACAAATGAGAGCAATGACGTACGTAAGGGAGGGTTTGAGAGATTCACCATTTCAATCCATAAGATATTCTTAATCTTTAACATAAAAGTTATGTCTCAGTGTCCTGGGAGGCGAAGGACCTTAAAGTTTTGAATCATGTTCAAGTGACCAAGACAATGTTCGAACTTCCCTCTCTAATAGGGACAATCAGAAAAAGGAGTATAGTCCACCAGCTTTGCAATTGCAGATTTAAGGAAGGTTTAAGCAAACAATCTATATGAAATATAAAAGCGTCTTGTCACCGTAGTATCCGAAAGGTTTAGGTTGTGAACTCATGGCCGGCGTTGTCCAGTTCTAGTGTCACAGAAGACAAGCTCTATAGAATAAAGGATGCACGTTAAATATGGCTCGAAATCCTCAAGTTGACATGGTTTGGAAATTTGGAGATTGGGATGCCAGCTCAGGTATCCGCCTCTTTCCGTGATTGTGATTTTAATTTACTAGGTTCACTTCCAATACCTTTTGTGAAGCTTCAAGGCGTGACTTTAGCACTAAACGTACCATAACCTGTCAAAAGATCAGCTTTGCTATGGTATAAATAGATATGTGTATTAAGTATTGGTATTTATAGGGTTAATGAAAATAAAATCAAATATAAGAATTCTAGGAAATATATATTTTTACGAACAGTTTCAAAAATAATTTTTCAATACATAGTTTTTATTGAAAGTATCTACAAAGCTTATATCTATTCTATAAATAAATGGGTGTAGATCAAGAGGTACATTTGTACCGGACTGGTAACTGAGAAAGTTTCTGATCTTCTGACTATAAAAATAATTGTAAACGTTCTACTACGAACTGTACGGTAAATAATATCAGAGAATAGCGATTGTTTTGTTACTAGTTAAGAACTTTGCATTCTGTTTCTTTTTCCCTCTGAAAAAGGATTTTTAAATGTAGAAATTTTTTGAATCAAGCTTTTGAATTTTGTTTTCTCTCAAAAGTAAAATATAAAAAGTATCACAGACAAAAGAAGGTGAATGTGTCTCCTTGGTGGCAAATTAAAATCTAGTCACAAAAAAGAACCTTGAAAGTTTTAGTTAAAATGCCTTGAAACTAAATCTCCAAAATCCAAAAAATAAGTCAACCCTCATCGACTTTGTTGATGAATAATTGAACCATAAATGTAAGTTTTTCAACACAAAAAAGAGGGTGGGGGGTAAATTGAAACGATATCAATTAGAAGCATTATATTTCAACCGTTCATCTGTATTCATTCTCGTGATCAAGGATACCCCAGATAAACAAAATTAAGTATGAGAATACCTCTGCAGGTGTTAGGGTTATGAATACCCATGCTATCTGATACTCTGACTGAAAGCAATATCCAAGTACCAATAGATAGTAATTAGCTGTGGCTCTAATAACAGTGACACTTAGTTAATTTGCTGATCAATGATTTTTTTTGTGGGATTAGAACTTTATTAAGAAGATTCATAGATTGAGATGATGCCATATCATGTGCCATTAGATTTTTCGATAATACAATATTAACATGTAGTTTGGTCCATTTTTTCACTCTAGGTTTATTTTAGTAGGATACTCTACTTATTCATTCCGTCAGTGACGTCTTAAGATTTCATGAGATCCTGCTCCCCAACGCAAAAATAGGGCCCATCTGCGACCCCTTAAAAGACTAAACAAAGGATACGTTATCAAACAATCGCACAAATGCTAATCCGAAACAAATAAATGTGCCCGACTTACAATCTCACAAACCGACTCGACTGACTGCTGCCTTTCTACTAAATGATTAGGGATGGTGTATGGTGGTAAATCCGGGATAGGACATAACATATTCATCCAATCTTGCCACTGTTGTCCGTTGAAATATGGTTCGAAATTCCCAGTTTTTCGACGAATATGTGCGGGAATAAATTTTATGATTAAAATTATTCAGATCATGATCTCATCGAGGCAAAGTAGAGAACGAGACAAGCCTTCCGAGGCCGAGAATCTGGGTCTATTTGGTGGTAGGCCTAGGTCAAGACACAGACCCCGTGTGTGACATAATAATGCGGTCTTATCGCTGTTGCCAGTTAGCATATAGTTTGAAATTTCCAGTATTTTGAATAATATTGTCCGGGAATAATATTTGATGACGAAAATTATTCGGATCATGATCTTATTGAGACCAAGTAGAGAACGAGACGAGCCTTTCGAGGCCGAGAATCTGGGTCTATTTGGTGGTAAGCCTAGGCCAAGACACAGATCCCGTATGTGACATAATAATGCAGTCTTATCGCTGTTGCCAGTTAGCAATTTGAAATTCCCAGTATTTTGAATAATAATGTCCGGGAATAATATTTGATGATTAAAATTATTCGGATTATGATCTTATTGAGGTCGACTCGAGAATTATACGAGGCCCCCACTGAGGCCCAAGCCCTGGACCGTAACTTAAGACCAGTCCTGAGTGAGCCCTGTATCGAAATTCCTTGGAGAGCCTTTTTTTGAAAAATAAAAAGGATCGAATTCATAATACATACTTGGAAGTGTTAAAATATTACACAGGGTGGCGCCCCTGTAACTTGGGGCCCCCGTTTAATTGATACTGCTGATACGGTGGTAGTTACGCCTCTGCTTAAGACGTTCCTGGTTGAGCCACATCAAACCTTGGATGTTGATGGGTCATCGATTCGAATCAGTGGATAGATTTGTACAACGAGGGGTCCAGCGAGAAATCATGAAAAGGGCCTTAAGCGAACGAAAACATTTTTCCATTTCATTTCTCCTTTCCACGTACTCAACAGGGAAGGAGGGGTGGAATTGTCTGCCGAATGGCAACAAACGAAAAAGAAACATCTCCCAAACTTTTAAGAGCGCATGTAATTACATCCTTTCAACTCTTGAGACCCAAATGGGAGAAAAGAAAAAAAAAGTAAAGTTTCAGTCGGTCCAATGGGCCGCTTAAATCACATAAAACCGAATGTGGCTCTCAGTTTTACGCGATATGTAATTATAAGCGATGCATATTATTTATTCCACGCAAATCAACTTTTATGAAACCAGTGGAGCCTGCCGAGACGCTGACACAGTAAGAGACGTGAACAATTTATCGCTGAGAGTGGAAAAAGAAGAGGGTAGCTCGAGAGAGAGAGGGCGAAATTAGGAGGCATTTCGGCCTAATGAGGAGGATACCCGCGCAATGTCCCAGCGGTGGCGCATTTCTTCCCGCACAATAGTTCCTCTGTTTTCCAGTAACCTGCGGCGAAGACTAGATAGATCGAGAAAGAGAAAAAACAAACAAGTGAAACTCTGTTGAGAACTATCCGTAATAGTATTAACATTTCATCAACTACTTTCCAAACTCATCGGTTGAGTGGTCGGGGGACTGTACACTAATTGCAATTCGTATTTGAGAGGCATATCAGAGACATTTACCACCCGCTAAATTACAGTTTGTATTTTCACAAAACAATGACAGACAAACATTTTCCTTCATTTTTTGTAAAACTATTTTATATGATAAACATCAAATCCAGACAATGCGAGAAATAAAATGACCAGGTATGTGTAGGGTCAGTGGCGCACACAAAGGGGGGGGGGTCCTAGGGGTTCGGACACCCCCCAAAGCCCTTGAGTTTTTTGTCTCGGTTGCTGGATATTTGTTGGAGTGATTTCGTGAAAAGGGACGGAAATGCGAAACAAGAAGTCGGGGGAAGCGCGTGCCATTTGATTTGACCAATTCAGCGCCTTAGGTGTGTCTCTTCGCTAGCCTCGTCTCGGGGTCCAACTCTACTAGCAATTAAGACGCCCGCCTACCGCACACACCAGCAAGTCTTATTAGACTTCATCCAGAATAAACTTGTGATTATTACGCTCAAATGTCTAAGTCTCAGGGCTCGTTGTGTTTGAAATCTGAGGATATATTTATATATGTGTAAACTATATATTAATAATTATATTTCCTGTTAAGCGCCTGACAAAGCTCATCATTCTTTAAAAAAATAGGAGTAAGTAATATGGAATTATTTGAATAAATATTTAAGTGCTTATCATTTTCATACTTTGAGGTTAATTCCTGTCGCTGTCAATAAAATATTTTTAATTGTGATTAAAAAAGATTTCTCGATTAATAAAACAACTAATTAAGTAAACGGGTGTCTCTCTGATTTTCTCGAATATTTCTAATTTTTAAGCATGTACTTGACGGTGTTTCTTCGCTACCCTCGTCAGAGGGTCCAACTGTAGTAGCAATTAAGACGCCCGCCTACCGCACATACCAGCAAGTCTTGTCATTTTGGTGGTCGCATACATTCTCCGAATCAGTTAAAAAAATTACAGATTTCCTGCATTTTGTACTTTTACCGTATACCGAAGGTGGTTCTGCTCTTTTTTTAAAAAAAATTATCACTCGCTTCCCATGATTTTGAGTGGTGATTTTAACGTTAACTTCAGTTTGCCAGAAGCTGAGCCGCTCATAGCTTTTCTGAAAGATGAACTCAAGCTCAAAATGAACACTAATAGAAATGTTTCGACAACTAACAGTGGTACTGTTGTTGACGCCGTTTTTCAGCGTTCTTTAAATTCTTTGAAATCACAAGTATATGTGTCATACTTTAGTTTTCATAAATCTATTGTCTCCGCTCTTCCCCAAATTGAACAATAATAAATATTTTTGATAAAAAACTGCATTACTCCTTGTGTTAATGAAATAAAATTTTCATTAAATATATAATTATTCTATAGAAAATTATTTCCAGTCATAACCGATTCATTTCTTTCAGGATTAAAGTCACTATGGCGTATTTACCATGATAACAAGCCAGATGTTATACATCATATGCGACTACTGTAATCGTTTCCTTTTTTTCGATTGATGATAAGCCAATAACGTAAAATTTAATGAAGTACTTGCAATTAACAATTCAGGCTCTGGCAATTTTCATTCCTTCCCTTCGCGAAAGACACGATAACAACACTTCAGTACATTTCAACGTGTACCTTCTTGGGGGCTTAGAGAATATCTAAGCGGTATTCCAGTTCTCACCAAGTGTTGTTCAATATTGCTTTACTCTCACTCGGCCTGCCCTTTCTAGGAAGATCCTTAGCGCTGGAGGTGTGCTTCCAAAACAATGTCGAAATTTACGTTGATGGGCGATTTCATTTCGTGAAACCAAAGCACACGTTGGGCTTTCTCTTGAATCGACGTCACTTCGGCCAAAAATGATGTCTTCCTAACAAATGTTCCCCAGAGTCACTTTTAAAGGAGCATCCCCGTTATCGCACAAAAAAAAAAAAAAAAAAAAAAAAAACTGACCTATTTAGTGATGCAAAAGTTACATAGTTAGATTTAGCATTTATTTTGTAAAGAATTTTTACTACCTTTGCAAGACTTTTGGTGTTCGCCCCATATTTTCAAACATTAACCATCAAACCTTATAAGGCAATCAGGTTGCTAAGAGTAAATATTGGTATATAACTGTTTGTTTTAATTAGTTTAGAGGTAAAAATGAATTAAAATAATAAGAAAAATACATAACAATGTATAGTTTTTTGTTTTTTTTTTGGATAAATGTTTTCAATTTAATTTGGATCAATGTAAAGTTTTGTCAGGCATTTGTTTTCATTTCTCCAAAAGTACTTTATTATTGCACAAAATTATGCATACCGAATACTATAAAACAAGTTTGCACAACACACACTAACATATTATTACACACAGTGGCGTAAAAAAGGACAGGGTTTGGGACTCAACCCCCTTCCATATAGAAACAGATTACTAATTTTTAGCATAAAGATTACGTTTCGGTGGCTTCATTAAATGTAACTCCTCCCATGAAAGTAAGTCTCCGTACGCCACTGATTACACGACCCCAGTGGCGCACACAAAATGGGGGTTACCTACATACCGGGTGTCCATAATTAAACTTGAAATTTGTAAGCAGTCTGTAACGGAAACTATACAGCGGAATTGCATAAAAATAGGGTAATAACAGAATGAGATGATGGGAATTTTATCGAGGAAAAAAAAACAATGAGCTTCAAAAACTACCTCTAGACAGCGTTGTGCAATGTAAACTATTGGCAAATGCAAATGTCATAATCATAGTAATCACGTGCGAGGGCAGCAACCCGCGAAATATAAAGATGCGAGAGGTTAACTGCAGTCATACTCGTTTCCAAGTCAAGGAAGATGACGTTGACTTTCCAGGAGCGTGTTTTACTGGTGAAATTGTTTTACCAAAACGGAGACTCTGCTGCCGAAGCTTTGCGGAAATTTCGGTTTTTGAAGCGGTTGCGAAAATGTCCATTCGGTAGTCAAGGACTAACAAACATGGTTAGGAAATTTGAAGCAACGTCCGCAAGCATGCACCATCACCGGCCAACGACACGCTTCATTATTAGAGCAATCCGTTATTCCAGCTCTTCAGGCAAAAGGCGATGTGTTTAGATAGCATGGTGCTCCTCCACACATCGCCTGTTGTATGAAACAAGTCCTCCACCGCCATTTCGGTGACGACAGAATCATCAGCCGGAATTTCCCTACAGCTTGGCCTTCTAGATACCCCGACTTGAATCCTTGCGACTTTTAGCTCTGGGGACACCTCAAGGCCATGGTCTACAGTGATCCCATCACACATCTCAATCCGACCTAAAAGAAAGCATAGAACGCCATGTATGTAACATTTCCCAGTTCATGATGCTTTCAACTGTCGAACATGCGATTTTACGCTTCCAGATGGTAGCAGACATTGGTAGACAGAATATCGAGCATGTTTTGTAAACTTTTGTAGATTATTTATATGTTCTCAATAAAGCTATGATACGCCACCTATGGGTGTCTTTTTTTTCTTTCCTCTCGATAAAAGTCCCATCATTTCCTTCCGCTATTGCCCAATTTTCAAGCAATTCCGCTGTATAGTTTTTTTTACAGACTGCTTTTAAATTTCTAATTTAGTTATGGACATCCAGTACATAGGATTATCATAAAAAAATGAATAAGAGGGAGTTCACGATCCTCCTCCTATTCTTCATTTCTTTGCTGTTGTTGATAATAATCCTATGCATATAGTACGTAAAATTTAATTAAGTACTTGCTATTAATAATTTATTTTTTACTGTTTTTTGTTCCCCAAATCGACAAGATCAATAGATATTGAGGTATGATATGAGAATGAAGGACTTCCAACCCTGGACCCCACCCCTGAAAACGTTTTGTGTGCGCCACTGCATGACACAATAAACTGAAATAAGAAATTAGAATAAGGTCAGTGCGAATACTTTATAATTGGCGGGGGGTTTTTTTTTATAGAATAACAGTAAATATATATTTTATTGTTATATATAGGCAGCATTATCTTATGTAGATTTAAAAGCCATTAATTACCTTCGTAATCGAATTTGACACGGTAATTGAAGAAGAAAATATTGACTTATGCTTTTTAGTAAAGGCTTAGGGAAATTCGCCACTAACATAATATGTATATCTATCGACACAGTGATTTGCACAATACTTCCGTTTTTAAAAAGGTATACCGTATAATACGGTCTATTAAGCGCATCTATACTTTCAAATTACGATATTTAATTTATAGGTATATTCGCCGAATAACGCGCACCCTTTTTAACACCATTTTATAAGCTTCCCTTGTATGTAACGGACTCTTTGAACTTAATTTTTTACACTCTTTAAAAGATCAGATAAATTTAAAATTTTACTCACTTATCCAGGACCGATGACAATAAAAATAATTTAATAATTTTGTTATTAGGATGATCAGGATTTACGATTTCCCATTTTCAGATCCCATCCCGCTTCTGACGACTAATTTCAGATCCCATTTCCAGATTTGGTGACTAAAAGATTAAGTTACAACTTAGTACGATTAACTATAAAAGGGCGTTTCTTTAGTTTTCTTAAACTATAATTTATTTCAAAGAAATTGGTCGATGATAGGACGAATAGGATGAACTTTTCATATTGTCCAATAACGAAATTTCGCAAGATGTGTCATATCTCTTAAATATACAGTATTTAGGTATATGTGTGCAGAAATCTCTCTCTCTCTAATTGTTTTTATATTAATCTGGGGGGGTGGCCTATTTGGCACCCCTCTATCACCGTCTTGCCTACCTAAAGGTGGGGGGGGGGAAACAAAGCATCACCAGCAACTTCCATAACAACTATTATTTTATTTCTCTTCAAACACACTGAAGCAAATAAGTGAAACTACAAAAGGAAACCCTAGGAGTGATATATAAAGCGAGCTATCTAATCTCAATGAATAACTCTAAGTAAACTAGACAAGGAGAACAAGCGCTAATGATCCGATAACTAAATCTGATTCAATCTATCTTAGATCATCAATCTAATAGTTTAATCTCTTAGCAACTACTTCCTTAACTCGCGTTAGGTTTGTGAAATATTTAATCTAATATTCTCACCTCCGTATCACCGCAACAGCTCTCCGGCTCCTTCTATCTTACATCTACAAAACCTGGACTTTATATAGTCAAACTAATTTAAATATCACGGTTTCTTCTTGAGAGGCTGTGAATTAACGCGAATGCTGGCCCCAAAGTTTCCCCAAGAGGATTAGTGGGAAAATGACGCGCATAGATCCGTCACAAATCTTTCCTTTATTTTTAAAGTTATTTTTATATCCGGCTTCTAACGTGCTCACATAAATATCGATCTTAATTTTGTGTTAAAAGTGCGCGTTATATGAAGGATTATACAGTAACTATCATTGGAGGGGGCATTCAATAACACAAATGATAAAAAAAAAAAAAAAATAACCAATGAAGATCTTTTAGAATCTTGGAAAGTAAAAGTAAGAGATTTTATTATGTGAATATTAACGATGGGCTGAATTCATGTGACGTCATATAATCTCACAATAAATACAATTACGCGTTTCCAGCTAATTAGTTAAGGCTCTTAGCTGTTGCCAACGTTTGATTTTTACGAAAGTTTTTCTTTCACAAAGTACATGTTTGTTAACAAAAACAACTTACACAAGTAAACAAAATGTATTCACGTGCAATATAAGAGTTTTTTTTAAAAAAAATTTGAAAACTTCTTAGGGAATTTGAACATTATGCCCAATTTACACATTTGAAATTATATCTAAATTTTACAAGCAGAAAAACAAGTCCAAGTCCAAAGTCAGTTTGTTTTGAATTGAATGGAGAACACGTGATTGTATCTATCACGTGACTGTCATGAATTTAGTGTATTCCGTTCTATTTACAAACCCAGTCGAACGATTAAAATTACGATACAAGATGTTAATTAAAACACTTGACTGAAGTGCATTTTCTCAGAATGCCACAACCCGAACGAAATCCCCAGGGCGCCAAGCAGAAAAATTCTATAACACTAACTGTCCATCATTCTTAAAATGGCGTCCTTTTTCTTTACATTCAAAACACTTTTTTTTATTTCATTCGAATTCCTGAGATATTTTCTGGTCACTGTGCGACAATGTCACCGACAGTGTCTTTTCATCATAGGTGGGGTCAGTGCCTGTTGGGGTGAAAGAAAATCCACTGGAAGGCAGGACAAACATCGTTTGTACACATTTCACAAACAGGACCATAAAGGGCCAATTTTTTCACCATAAAAGAACCCATTATTCCTGCCTCCAGTGACTGGATAATGATTGTAGACAGCTAATCGAGCAATCCACGGCTCGGCAGCTCCACTGAAAGGTATTGCAAATCACCACATCCCACCTGAGGAGAGGTTCCCCATGTGAGGGATCTGGATGGATCCATGGATCATGAAATGAATGTCAACTGGGGTCAGAATGGGCTACTGGCGGGGAGGATTATGGGCCTTGATCTGACTATACGTTTTTCTCTTCCCCAGCAGAGCGCTGAATTCGATTTCCTCCTGGTAGACGCCACGGTGGTTCTCATAGACTCCCGTCGCTCCAGGAATCGAAACAACTTCGTTAACTGAGTATGCAAATGCTCATCTGCTTGAAATAGATGGCGTGTCTGTTTATGGGGCTCTTCGTATTGCATAGGGTATAGAAGTAGTTAATGGATTGACTAATTTGAGAAGAAATGATATAGATGCAAAATTATATGAAGGGTTCTGATTACTGGCGTATCTAGTTTTGAGTTTGCCCTGTATCGAAATTCCTTGGGGCTTTTTTTTGGGAACCCTCAACATTTTACAACTTTTTGCATAAACATGTTGAAGCTCTTGAAACTTGGGGGTCATTTATCATTGACACGGTGGTAGTTACGCCGAGAGATTTTGGTGTAAACGATGGACGGCATTAAAGCAGTGCTTCTCAAACTTTCAACACTTGCGACCCAATACTCAATCATATTTTTCATCACTCCCCCCCTCCATACAATAACAATGTATTAAATTCAATAATACTATGCTCTGACGCTAAACCTATAATACGTTTTTAACCTCTTAAGCACCACCGACGTATATAAACGTCTCGCTCGGCCAGTGCGTTAATTTCTCTGGACGTATATATACGTCTTTTCGAAGAACGATATATTCAGCTAACTTCTATAAAATTATTCTGAAGGCTTTGGAATGCAATAAAATGACCTTGACAGTGTTCACGAAGGATTTACTTATTTTAGAGAATTTGTTTATTTATTCCTTTTCTACCCCCGTCCCCTTCCTTCGAACATACTTTCGCCTACGTATTAAACGCGTGGAGGCATTGGGAAGCTATGACGTCATTTTTAATCGGTTTTTAAGGGATTATTTATAAACTGCACAAATTAACAATATAAGTGCTCATTTTTGCATATAATTTTGTATATAATATGCCCATGCTGTCACTAATAATTATTAAACTTGTTCTTAACTTAGTATTGTTATGAATTAATAATAAAATATACATCACGCAGTACTGATATATAAATGTCTTATATAACGTGTACTTTATTTTTTTATTGAGTCAGAATGTATTTTGTTTGTTTACTTTCAGAAAATTAATAATTTTTTTTTAAAATTATCTTTTGTTTTTGACTTTTCAATATGCTTGCACTTTCCTCATAGGGTTATCACACTCCCTTAGGTAGGCGCACCCCACAGTTTGAGAAACACTGCATTGAAGTAATCTAGTGTAAACGATGGGAATTTTTATAATTTTTTGCAAAAAACAAAAGTTTTATTAGTATAGAAATTGTTAATATTTTATATCAGGGACAGGCAATTGTTTTAGCTCGGAGTCATATTCAGGAAGTGGAGAATACCGGAGGGTCATACCTTTGTAAAATGAATTATTTTTGTATCTCAGAGAGATTGTGTCATAAAAATCAATAAAAATAATTCAAATGAAGTAGTGGTAGTTCAATTCAATTTATTTATTGAGCTAACTTATTATCATTTCTATAGTGCGCACACACATAAGCACATTTAATTCTAGAATCAGTTTAATGATACCAATGTATTTGAACAGTTAAAAAGTAGAGGATTTATAAAGAGACAAATTAAAACTTATTCCAGCACGTTCAAGTTTCTTATCATTCAACATTTAAAAAGTAGAAGATTTATAAAGGAAAAAATTGAAAGAAGTTATAGAGGGAAAATTACAGGAATTTGAAGAAGAATTTTAAAAAGCGACATCAAAACGAAAAGTTTACTCAAATGTTTAATTAGAGGAAATAAAGATTGTAAGAATACCTGAAAGTTTAAAAAATGTTATATAAACTTTAGATTGATATTTAATCATTTAAAATTTATTCACAACATACAAAAACAGACTCAAACAAATTAAAGTAAAATCAGATATTAAATTTCACTTAATGTATATCTATTTCGAAATTATTTTACGAAATGAAAATTGAGCATAAAAAAGTTTATTATGGTGCATTAGAAAGTATTGTCAATCTTAAATTTAGCGCAATAAAATCAATATTTGATAATGATCAAATAACTTGCCAAAAAATTTATTTCTACGTTTATATGAATCGGAACAGTTGATTATTTTTTGATTCATTAAAAGCACATAATTTATATATTTTAAGGGGAGTTTTATTGATATATACTTATAATTAATAACACATAATTTATGAGAAAATTAGGAAGTATTAATTAAGAAATAGGCAGTAGTTTTGACTGCATGTTGGCTTATTCTCCCCATAAAACGAAAATACTGTATTTTGGCGTTATAGTGGAATTACGTAGAACTATACAGCTATTTGCATATTATATTCTTCTCAAATTAAGCATTATTATTATTTACAAATCAACTATTGGCGCATTTATTTTATTTCCGAAAATTGCTTCAACATTCCAAGCTTTCTACTTAAAATTTATGTAACTTTTTACAAATACTGATGTTTTTGCAGCCAATTGTGAAAAAAAATGTTCCTCCGCACAACAATCAATCCAATGACAGCATTTGACACAAACTTTTCGAGTGCAGACGCCATTTTATTTGCCGAAACGGTTTGACGATATAACATGTAGGTACCAAAATAAGATATCAATATTGCGTTTTTTTAGTAAGCGGAAAAAATATTCTGAAATTAGATTCTATTTTGTAATATCAAACGAAACCATTATTAACCATATTTGATCACGATATTTTTCGTCGACAAAACCTGTTATGAAGTGTCCACGAATGATATCATAAATTCAGATGAAAATTATTATCAGATACATTTATTAAGTAGTACTATGTAGTAAATATGATATTAAAAAATGCATATCGTACATCGTAATGATAGTGTATATTTTATTATAAACAACTGGGTCCACTCGTCCTCTTTTCTTTTACTAAACGTCCGCCCCTCGATTTAAACTGCAGGAAAGATTCCTAATCGAACTGAACAGCATTCTTCACATACACGCTCTGAAGTTCCCGGATGATTAATGCTATGCAGGGATAGAATTCATGCTCCGACATGCGCTTACATCACGTAATCCATACCCGGTGATTGCAAAGGCAGATTTCGCAGAGAACGCAATCACCAAAACTCTTTGTAGCCAAAAAGCGCCTTATCTCGAAGGGATATCTGACAAGCTAAAAATTATTTTCACTCGTTTGATCTTATCTCGTTAGATTATAATAACACCGTCTCTATTTTTTTTATAGTAGGGGGAAAAGGCGGTCTCTGGAGATGTGGGCCGGCTTTTGCCCACATCCCAGCTGCCCACTAATAGTTTGGCTTCATTAATTGTTTCTCGGTGGCAGTGAAAGGCCAAGGAAACTAATGAATTTTTTGACATTTATTTTTGGATTCCCACCGCGATGGCCGCAACAGATAGTTCCTTTTTAATGGTGGGAATTTGGGCAACTTTTTATAACTTCCTCCTGAGGTCTATCGTAGTAGCAATATGTCAAGAGGAGTAGATAACAGGAGGAAAAAAAGATCTGCATTAGTGCCACGCTATAAACAAAGTCAATGCAAATGCATGAAAAATGATGAAAGTGACCGATTTGTCGTTTTTGTATTGGTAGTTCAGTGTTCGAAATGGGATGCAAATAATTAATTCGGAATTAACCACACTTTTTTAATTAAAACTAGGCTGTAACAAATAAGAACACTTATTTGCACTTAAGGATATTCAACAAAATCTTTGCAATCTAAAATCTAGTCGTAAAAGGAACTACTTTTCTATTACGTGTCTAAAACATATATCAAATGCGAATTCTAACAGTCAACTCAAGAATTCTCAAATCGAGATTCATGACAAAAACGATGCCAACTTTTGCCACAAAATTTATAACACAAAACGATAAAATATCAGTAAAAAAATAAACAATAAGAAAAATTAGAGTTATACAAATTATTAAATCAAAGCAGACGATAACAGCACGAAAAAGATAATGATTTCCAAAGTTAAATTAAAAATAGTTTCAAAGAACATATTTTATATTTACATATTTTGATTTATATTCAAATCCTGTAGTTCCTGCGTAGTTCCTTTTTTATACAGATAGCAGCTTCCTCACAGACAAGTCCATGTGACTGGTAAAGAGACATAGTAGGTTATCAAAGTGCGAATATTATCACTGTTTCCAATTATTTTTTCCAGAAAATGTTAGCCATTCGTTAAGGTACAATTGTTAAAATAAACACTGTAGTTGAATATTTTCTATCTGTATTCGAGCAAAGAAAGGTGTTTGTGTAAATGATTCTCCACGGGAAAATAATGATTAAGTTCATAAAATAAGTTATTTCTCCAAAATATAAATATTATAAAAAATAAATATAGAATATAAATATAAATATATGAATATTGAAAATAAAAATTAATAAAATAATAAATTCAGGGAATTTTTAATATAAAAAGGGAAAAAAATGGTAAACTTATAATTAAACATGATGGACAATAATTTTTTTTGTATTTATTTATTTAAAGGAAATTCACATTACAGGAATCGACTACTTACAGAGTGCATGACAGAAGAGCGAACAGCAAGAACCAAAAACCTATTTTACAGCTTTTCAATTTTATTTCTGTAGTAAATGTGATCAAACTCATGATGTCCTTCGATGAAATGAATTTTTACACACAAATCGTACATCTATTAAAATATAGTTTTTAAATGAAATAATTTTTAATAATTGTTTGATAAAGAAACCACTCTTCAACAGTTAACAAAATTTGTAAATACTGCGTACTTGTTCGAAGTATAGATTTCAAGTTCAGCTCTATTTATTGAGAAAAACAATACGGAAAAAATAAATTTTAATGCAAAAAAACTATAAATAAATGAATTCTAAATGTTAACTAAGAATATCTAATTTCAAATAAAGGGAGCTAGACAAAGAAATTTTTTTCAACCATTAAATAAGAGACTGTCATGTGCATCGATTTTTACTAATTACAAAATAACTCAACTTCTCGCTGGCCATTGTAACTTTAAAAGCTATTTGAGCAAATTTACTTTGGCACCATCATCTTCTAGCGATTGTAATATTGGTGGAGAAGAAAATGTTGTTCATTCTGAGTTTGTCGGAGAAAGAAAGATCCTAAGACTGGCTCTCAAGGGCTTAAATATAAATGGGTCACCAATTATTTCCAATAGAAGTGCTTTTGAATACTTCTGTAAACTCATTGTAAATTTTTGCAATCTTTCATGACTTTATTTTTTTTTTTCTTCTTCTTTCCGTTGTTAAGTGTGTTTCATATTTCTGTAGCCTCCATGTGTGACTTTGTGGTATGCATGGGGATTTATAAATGTTTTCAATAAAAAAATGTTTGGGTCTACTACTTTCCTGTTTTATAGCTTACGAAACAAAATATCAGTATAAAATTTGAACCCTTAAAATAAATTATTGAACCTGACGAATAAAAACCTATTTAACAATATCAAATACAAATATGAGAAAAATACCCCAAATTATAACTTCAATATTGTAGAACGTGTATCGTTTGGTACCTACAACGTTTTTCGAACATACTAACGTAGCTCTACCTTAAATATCAAGTTATCAAACCATTACTTTTCCCAATATTTAAATTACATCTTCTTTTATAAAAGTTAATTATATAGCAATCAACAAAAAATAAAATATATTTAATAAATAATACCATTTGCCAAAAAGAAGTGAGAAGAAGAAATGATTTTTAGAACAAAACCTGCGACTTCGAATTGTCACAACCACCAACAACAAAGCTTTGCCAATGGAAAGCGACAAGAGCAAAAACCTTTTGTTTTTTGCTGCTGTTTTAAAAGTAGCCAACCAAATTACGCTTCTAAGTGGATACGCCGTCGAACAACTAGGCATGTTCATTCTGCAATCAGACCATCTGCTGCGGTGGCAAAGACCTAGTGACAGGAAAAGAACTCCTGTTTATAAGCACGGGGTCCATCAAAGTGCCAATTGTAGTGGAAAAAAAGTGGACAGCTATCACAACAAGCTTCTTACGATTCGCTGATTGTGAACGGTTGTGGTCAAACTAAGAATGATTCAAGGGACCTCCCATACAGGCTTTTGGGACAGAACGGGATTGCGTTCTGTCGTCTTTTGACTGCTCCTAAGAGTTAAGATGGAATCCCAAAGAGTTTTAAATCGGGGGGTGTGGCTGCATTCCGAAAATCCCTCCTACTCATTTCTATTTGGAAATTCCTCTTAGAATAGCTACCATTCAACAGTTCCAAGAAGAAAGGAAAGATATCGTATATGTTACTGTTATTGCTTTGTGTATGTAAATTTGTTCTGCATCCGTTTTATTCATTGTAGTTGACAAATGGTTTTGATAGTTGGGTGAAATTGAAAAGGTACAGATTTACAACTGATATAATCGAGATCAGACGAGTTTGATGAAAGGTCTGCAGGAGATTTTGATCAGCATCATGCTGCTAATTTTTTTTTTAAATGCGCGTACGAAACTGTAGAGGTTAAATGATATTTTCTTAATAGGAGAAAGAGATCTTTAGTGAAATACAGAATAAATCAAAAAGCATTTCTTGGAGTTTTTTTTTAAATTTAGCATATCACTTATAATATGGCAAAATATTGATTTTCTCATATTTTTTTACTCATAAAAATGTGAGTCTTTTTTCAATTCCTATTATTAGTTCACACTCACCCTAAATATATTAAATATACCTTATTCAAATTTTCAATCGTTAATAAAATGCTTTTTATTCATCCACTAAAGTTCAAATACTTTAAACTTGTAGTGGATGACACTTGATGTTAATACAGTTTTTTTAAACATTAATTCAATTAATTAATTAACTAATTTTAGTTTTATAAGGGAAAAAAGTCTTATTTATATTAATTGTAATTATTTAATAAAGTAACTAAAATAAAAAAATTTTATGTTGACCTAAGTAAGAATTGACTTAAAATTTTTTAATATTATTTGTTTTTAATTATTTGTTTATTTATATTGTGGTAATTTAATTTATTTTACTTATTTATTCATTTATTGCTTAGGTATCAAATTAAAGCAAAAGCTTTTTAAGCTTACATTTTTTGAAAATCGGAAGTTTTTGAAGAATAATAAACTTTTTTGCATATTGAATTAATTCCCTTTAAACCTTAAAAATTTTCTATTATTTTAGTTTCGGATTCCTCTAGAATATTGCAACTTTTTTTTTTATGTATATAAATAAAAATAATAAAGGCGCAACTTTTCTTTGAAAAATAAAATCAATCCAAAAACTTTACGGTTAAGTGTTATGCGTTTTATACATAGACCCTCCAGACACAGATATTTAACACACAAACCCTTTCCCTTTTTTTCCCTTAAGAAAAACCTTAGAATTAGGGATACATTTATGAGTTATTATTTTAAGGAGATCATAGTTTTCGCGGCCAACTGATTTTTCACTGGATTGGCTGAAATATGATCTGTTAAACATTCATTGCCGAGGCAATTTATTCAAAGAGAAAAGATTGAAATTTGAACTTGTAGCATCTGTAAATATTCAAAGTACCCAAACACGTATTTTGTGCCTTTCTGGCATTGGCGTAGCGAGTCCTATGTGGAACCTGTATCAAAATTCCTTGGGGCTCTTTTTTCGAAAGTAAAAACGATCCTATTGATGAAACTTAACTGAAAAAAATGTCCAAGTATTACACATGCCGGGGCACCTGTAGCTTGGGGGCCCCGTATCACTGATACGGCGCCCCTGCTTTCTTGTTAAATTATGTCTTACAATTTTTTTTTATGGAAGAGGCTTACATTTGAAAAAAAAAAAAAGACAATATCACCGAAGCTTATTTTTTATACTTAAAATCAAAAATCTCTTGGTGTATGGAAGGTGGGCTGAA
>BMAO01026558.1:0-41616 GCA_019973975.1 Trichonephila clavata
TGATTTATAATTTAGAAATAACATTTTGTAACATTTATAACTACCTTTGCATTCGAAAAAAATTGTGGAACCATTAGCCTGTGCATTAATATTATATTTAAAGCACAGTTTCCAGAGTGAGGGGCGAGGACCCTGTTCCACGTGTAACTCCACAGTACGCAAAATAAGTGTTTACATAAAAACTGTTTTAATAGTTGATTATGTATACACTTATCTTGCATTATTAATGCCTACATTTTAAATTTTTAAGGGTACCAGGCACATCATACACTTTAAAAAAAGAAATTGACTTTTTGATTGCAATTTAAGAAATAGATTACATAAAAAACTGTTTTAATAGTTGATTTGTATACATTTATCTTGCATTATTAATGCCTACATTTTTTAATGTAAAACTGCTTTAATAGTTGATTATGTATACACTTATCTTGCATTATTGCCTACATTTTTAATTTTAAGGGTATCAGAGCACATCAGACACTTTAAAAAAGAAATTGACTTTTTGATTGCAGTTTTAAGAAAATAGAGTGAGGGGCAAGGACCCTGTTTCACATGTCACTCCACAGTATGCAAAATAAGTGTTTACATAAAAAACTGCACATGTCACTCCACAGTATGCAAAATAAGTGTTTACATAAAAAACTGTTTTAATAGTTGACTATGTATACACTTATCTTACATTATTAATGCCTACATGTTTAAATTTTCAAGGGAACCAATATTTTGAAATTAAAATAGCTTTCATAATGTATTACACCGTCAACGATACACGGAAAGTTGGGGCTCAACAAACCACAAAATTTCATGCAAATATTAATGATTTATAATTTTGGAAATTAAAAGACTATTGATAAAGAAAAAGTTACATTTTTATTAATATGATATGTATGTGTGTTATAAAACCAACTGAAGAATACTCTCATCATATCCAAATGCTTTCCAATGAACACCAAAAATCTATTTTATGCACCACGTCATCCGTCAACAATACACAGAAACTGTGTTAGATAAAAAAAGCGAAAAACTAAGTACCATCCATCAACAATACACAGAAACTTGGGGTAAAACACACCTCAAGGTCCATGAACCATTGTAGATTCGACAACTTAATGCATTTGAGAATCAAGGGCATCTTACACTGTAACGTATCACAAAAGCTTAAAGTAAAACTTCACGAAAAACAACATTTTTTGTAAAAACTGTATTTGAACCATTTAATTTCCCTTGCAAAAAGTAAGTACCATCCATCAACAATACACAGAAACTTGGGGTAAAACACACCACAAGGTCCATGAACCATTGTAGATTCGACAACTTAATGCATTTGAGAATCAAGGGCATCTTACACTCTAACGTATCACAAAAGCTTAAAGTAAAACTTCACGGAAAACAACATTTTTTGTAAAAACTCTATTTGAACCATTTAATTTCCCTTGTTTCTTCGTGTCGTTTACCAAAACGCGAACGTAATGCATGGATGTAGCTCTTGAGAAGGCAACATACAACATCCCATGAGAAAATACTGGCTGGGGCAAATATATTCCTACTTTTTGAAGAGTCTGTCCCTGAGATTTATTAATGGTCATAGCAAAACCAAGCCGAACTGGAAACTGTCGCCTTTGAAGTTGGAAAGGTAGATTGCTGTCAGAAGGATGAAGCGTAATTCTCGGAATAAAGGCACGTGAGCCTTTTGTATGCCCAGTCAAAATTTCAGCATCTATTACATTGGGCATCAGTTTCCGAATAATCAAACGCGTTCCATTACACAGTCCTGCAGATGGATTTAAGTTCCTGAGCAACATAATCACGGCTCCTACTTTCAAATTAAGTATGTGCGGTGGCATTCCAGAAGGAGTTATTCCGTTGATGAAATCCAGTTGAAATTGTTCTGTTCTTCTTGATCTTCAGAAATAATGCTGTCTGCGCTGAAATATGTAACATTCTGGCCTGGAAATCTTGCTAAAACTTGTTCGTTGATTTTCAGAGAATCCTCATTCTTGGGGCATAAAATAGCCTTTCCGACAGATTTTCCATATCAAAAACAGATGATCCAAAAATTTCATCAACAATGGACTCCTTCACGACACATTCTTCGGGAATTTCCACAATATCTTCTCCTAATTGGCAGTCATTCTTCAAAGTTCCATTGCCGAGATGCAGAAGCCAACTTGCAAAATCCTGTTCATGGGGTTCAGTTCTCATATTCCTAAAGAGTGAAAATTGCTTGAATGAGCTCCAAAGAGGTGAATTCTTCAAGCAAGTCTCAACAATTGCTGTTCTATTAGCATGTACTGCAACAGGTAAAATCTGTCGCCAGTCACCACCAAGAACAAAAACCTTGCCTCCAAACGGTACGTCTAAGTCCATCAGATCTCTGAAAAGCCTGTCAACTGCACTCAAAGCATGATGAGGAGTCATAGTGCACTCATCCCAAATAATAATCTTCGCCGCCTTAAGAAATTTCCCCTCTTCAGTGTTATGACGAACACCACATGATGAATTATCCAGAATGGGGACCGGTAACTTGAATCTTGAATGCGCTGTTCTGCCGCCTTCCAAAATTATAGCTGAAATTCCAGTCCATGCAACAGGAACAACAATTTCCCCCAATCCTCTTACTGAATGAATTATGGCATTGAATAAAAAACTTTTGCCGGACCCAGCAAAAGCATTCACACAAAATGCCTTAGATGAAGCCTCGTCAACATCTTGGATTGCAAGAATAACTGCATCGAAAATTGTACGCTGCTCCGGATTCAACATTGACATTAGTCTCTCACCTTCTTGCCTTTCTTCTTCTAAGTTGTAAAAATCTGTATTGACATATGCGTGAGAAATGGCAGGTTCTGGCAATCCAATGCTCATGAGGGTCATGTTGTGAGCATGAAGTTGATCGGCTATGTTGTGCAATGCAAGATCTACACTTTGCTGCACTGAGGTGTGGAACTCAAAATCTTCAGACAAATAAGATTTGAATTCTTCCCAAAGTGCCAGAGGTGATGTTGGATTACAAAAAAACGCAAATAAAAGTAAACAACTGCCTTAACTTTGATGGCATTTGAAAGCTACATGCCTCCCTCAAGCAGTTTCTCCACTCACCATCATCTTCCAACAAATTCCTAACACGACACGCCTCTTTGAAAGAAATCATTTCAACACCCTCAAAGGTTCGTAACTCTTCAAAAGACTTAGCTCCCGGAACATGAAACAGAAGCATCCGTAGATGAAATCGTTCAATGTCTTTCGGACTAACAGAATATAACCTTGACACAATTCGGTCTCCCAATCGTACACGTCTCTCCCATTTATTGTTCTTCCAAACAAAATGCTTCGGAATGTCAGCATATATGTATCTGTTGGCATCAGGATCCGTTCTGTTCAATTCAAACCAAGCTGTCAGCATGGTATTCCTTTGAGCAGCTCTTTCCAGTGCTTGACGCTCTTCATCATCCAAGAAGTACACCGGCTGCATGTTTGGCAAATGCACTGGCAAACGAATGATTGCATGGGATTTCTCGTGCATTTTCTTTTCTAGAAGTCGCCACATTGCTTCAGGCGCAGATACATATCTTGCATTCAAAAAGGTCTGTATCTCATCCCATGTAATTAGCCCCTGGCCATTGTCCTCGAAGACAACCTTTGCACAGTCATGACCCTTGTAAACGTACTTGAAGATATATTTGACGGACTTCAGCGAACTGCAGATTTCCACATTAATATGGGCATTGTATTTTTTGGTGAGGTATGGGTTATACGGCACAATCCACCTATTATCAACAACATTGCCATTTATCACAATATGATTTGCGTTGTCACGACGCCTATACATTGGATAACCATTGATGTTCTCAGCAGTTGTTTCTCTAAATTGCTTGGGGTATCCCTTTGTGCAAACACCATCAACGATACATGGAGCATTGGGGTTCAACACACCACAAGGTCCATGAATCATTGTAGATTTGACAATTTCATGCAATCTAGGATCCACTGTCTTGTCTGGCAGTTCTGCTGAGACTAACCGATCGATGCTCTCCGGGTCCCTTATTTTATCCTCTTCTGCTAATATGAGCAATAGATGCATGTGCGGTAGTCTTCTCTTCTGAAACTCTGTGACATGAATGTCTGCAACTATGCGACCAAAAATACCGTTTTTTTTCAAATCTTGCAAAAGTGCTTTCTTCTTGATGTCGAAAATTCTGGCAACTAAGTCGGGACGATCATAAGGCTTTTGTCCAGGAAAAAGGTTGTCTTTGATCTCTTTCCACTTTGGGTTGCAAGTGAAAGTCAAAAACAAGTCGGGCTTACCAAAATCTCTAACAACCGACATGGCATCCTGAAAGTTCTGTTGCATTGCTCTAGGACTTCCAATGAAACTTGATGGCAGAATGAGGGTAACACCTGCCTTCATGCCAGCTTCGGTAGCCAGAGCATTCACGTGGTCAGCAAGACCCAAATACGATTCAACTCGCAGTGTTCTCTGATTGTGACGAATGAAATTCAAACGGTTACCCTCAACCTTAACATAAGAATCCACAACATACTGCTGCATAAGCTTACCTCCATACAAAATAGGATTGAAAATATCTTTCCTAACTGATAAATGGTGCACATAAAACTGTAACTCGGTAAAACTTTGATGAACGCGAAAACCTTTCTCACCACATGGAAAAAATAAAACGTAAGTCATTGGATCGCAGTTAGGATTGAGAGTATTAATCCTGAACAGTTGGCGTTGTTTGGGATAAATGCAGATATCCCGGTTATTCGGTGGAATGCCATCAGAGCTTTTAAACACCATTGCAACCTCATTTGTTTTGGGAGCATTATATCTTCCTCTGTGCTGGTCAGAATCAAGTCTCTTATCACTGATGTACATGGTAACGTTTTCCGACGCCTCATGTCCTTCTTCACGAATCACCTGCTGCTCCAGTTCCCACATCATTTTGTACGCAGCAGCAAAAGGGTTGACTCTTCTAATTATCTCATCAAATCTTCTCATAAGTTCCAGATTGCATTCAGAATTTTGACAACGCTCCATTCGTCGACAAGTAGCAAGTTCAGAATCCAAAACATATAACTGAGCAAATTTTTCTTCTCCTGCTTGAGCTGGATGTAAATGAGAAGTCCTGTGATAAATTTGACCATGAATTCTGAAGCAATATGCTCCTCTACCGGCAGGTGGTACAATCTGTGCGCCCATTGAAGCAAAGGACAGAGCACTGTTGTACGACCTTATGTTTTTCTTGAAATGCTCAGATAAATCATGGCTACCATCCATCAATCCTTTCATTTCTACTGGATATGTTGAAGCTTCTTCAATTATCTTCCCATTATGGCAGCAATGGGTGTAAGCTCCTCTGACATTCTTTTCTGCCCCAAAATACAAACCCCCACATTTCAGACAAACATTGCCCATTTCTCCACAGTTATGCTCTTCAACAACCGGGTAAAGAAAGGTTCTTGCGGCATAAAAAGTTTGTATCTGAAGGAAATTTTGTTCTTCAGTGACGTTCAGACAGCGTCCTCTTGCATGCTGTGCCATGGTTGACAGTCGGTGACTTCTCTGTTCTTCCGTTTCCTCCGCTCTTCTCTCCTGGTCACGTTGTGCCATGGCTGCCAATCGGTGACTTCTCTGTTCTTCCGTTTCCTCCGCTCTTCTCTCCTGGTCACGTTGTGCCATGGCTTCCAATCGGTGACTTCTCTGTTCTTCCGTTTCCTCCGCTCTTCTCTCCTGGTCACGTTGTACCATGGCAGCCAATCGGTGACTTCTCTGTTCTTCCGATTCCTCCGCTCTTCTATCCTGGTCACGTTGTACCATGGCAGCCAATCGGTGACTTCTCTGTTCTTCCGATTCCTCCGCTCTTCTATCCTGGTCACGTTGTACCATGGCAGCCAATCGGTGACTTCTCTGTTCTTCAGTTTCCTCCGCTCTTCTCTCCTGTCCACGTTGTGCCATGGCTGCCAATCGGTGACTTCTTTCTCCTTCAGTTTCAGTGGCTCTTCTTTTGCCTTCTCTAATTGCCTGCCTTCTACGGGCAGCATCACCTGTAATGCTTCTTTTCCGTTTAGGCATTGCAGATGAAAAACAATCAAAACAAAGCGGGGGGGGGGAAAAACTATTTAAAACTTTAGAGCTAGACCTGATTTACAAATTGAATTAATACGATGCAATGATTTTCAACATTAAAACATGCTAAATAAATTACTACAAAATAAAGTTTCAAGCACCTATTTTTACTTTTAAGAAAGACATATACAAAAACAATTTAAAGTTTATCACTGATCTAATATTATGCAAATAAATACGTTACGTTTGAAGAATTACTTTGAAAATCTACAACAAAATTAAAATAGAAACAATCAAACAAAGTAAAAATATTAATTAAAACTTAAAAAGAGAGTACTTATCTTTTTTTCTTTGACCAGAGAAATGCTAAAAAATTTTTTATCGTTTTTTTCTTTGAGCAGAGAAATTCAAAAATATTTTAGAAATGGCGGTAAGCCAGAGCAGTCAGATTCACGATTGTCACATAACGATATTCACATAACGATTGAAAAATTTCGATTCACGATTACATTTAAATGTATTGCAAAAAATTTATTGATTTTTGATATTTAAAAAAAAAGCAATTAATAATAAAGAATATATAATATGAACATAGCTTTTTTTCCCCTAAGGAATTTATGTCTATTTAACTGACTATTTCCAAAAAAAAAAGAAATTTAAAATCAGAAAAAAACCTTTTTCAAGGCAAAAAAAAAATATATATATATATACGGATATAATTTCGGGTACATGGGTTTCTGGGAACCCTCAGACCCTTATCTGGCTAGAAAAAGTTCTGTATAGGTCTTGGTTAAGTTGCATTTTCATGCTGGATAGTATGGAGCTTAGCAATTGGATGAGTGGCGATCAGGCCGGTAGGCGGGGCTTCGAGGCGATGATCTTTGGCGGCTCGGTTTCGGAATCTGGTGGAAGAGAGAGTGTCTTCCAATTTGGATGTATTAGTGATGAGGATATTGGCTCAAAAAAGGCTGCCCATGGGGGTCTGAGTGTGTGTAATGATGTGTGGCGACGCAATGTCCAGTAGGAGAAAAAATTTAAGACAAGTATGAAAAAAATGACTGGCGGGGTTTCTGCGAGGCGGACACCCTCCTTCTTATTGACCGCCCCGGCAGTGCTGCAGTTATAGTCTTGAGCGTAGCGGGAGCTCTGAACACTCCACCACAAGCAGTTAACAATGAATGCAATAAATAAAAGTGGATCAAAAATAGTTAAGAGAATTGAATTTAGCAAATAAAAAGAGAAATTTAAGTTATGGAGGATTGTACGAGTCCAGCAGAATTCTCCTGGATCGCTTCCTCTTAATATTGGCTGTATAATTTTCAAGGTTTTGCATATTAATATTATCAGAGCTATTGAGTGAATCAAAAAATTTAATCGAGTGATCTTGGATATGCTGCTTAAAGGATGGTATATTTAAACAAAAAAAAAAATGAAAAGTACATAAAAATAACAGAGGATAACATGTTAAAATAAGTATTTATCAGTACAATTAATTTACGTGGGAAAAATTAGCAGAAATGAAAAAATCGTAATCCGTTGATTCTAACTCCGAGCTACACGATATCACTCCGTATGAAGTAAAAATTGGGACTACATTTAAAAATTCTTTAAAAAAAAGTTTTGGGAATTTTATTTTTTAAATGAATGGATCTAAAAGAAAAAGGCTTGAAGTTAATTAGTGTAGAATATCGATTTAATAACACGAAAAGTAATTAATACCCAACGATTTAGAAATAATTTTCATAAAAACGCATCAGTTTTAACACTATTTTAAAAAATTAGGAAAAAATAGAAAATATCGTTATTTTACAAAAAAAAATTATACCGTATCGTGGCGAAATAAATGATCTTTCCGATTCTGTAATTATTTTTTGTCTAATTTCGACACCGAAAATTAGATGACAATTTTAATATGGTGGAAAACGTAAGATTACCGCGCGGCTGAAACGGAAGGGAAGTTCCGCCAAGTAAACAACCGGCAGCAGTAAAACAATTAGGCGTTTTAAGGTTTTTAATTAATATCTTTTTAACTAATTACAATCTATACAAATAAATATAAAATTGAAGTGTCTGTTTGTAATTTCAAATTAGCAGCTTTTTACTTAATGCACTAAAAGTATATACGGTACTCATAACAAAAAACCATTTTTTAAAAATTTTTGTCTGTCTGTCTGTCTGTTTGTTCCGGCTAATCTCGGAAACGGCTCGTGCGATTTTAAAAATTCTTTCACTAATGAAAAGCTACATTAACGGGGAGTAACATAGGCTATATTTTATTCCCGTATTCTTACGGGAACGGAAACT
The DNA here is from genome assembly GCA_019973975.1 of Trichonephila clavata. Lineage (NCBI taxonomy): Eukaryota > Metazoa > Arthropoda > Arachnida > Araneae > Nephilidae > Trichonephila > Trichonephila clavata. The sequence continues at coordinate 8,372 of BMAO01026558.1, forward strand.
ATACGGGTGAACGTGAAACTGAATGCCAAGATGAACGCCAAATTGAACGCCAAGCTGAGCTAATGAAGTCTTTGTTTTGGTTACTGGCAACCGATGCTCTTCATGAGACATAACAGTGTTACGCGCACATGATAATACGCTGACACGTGCCATAATTTTTTTTTATGATAGTTATCTCAGTGTTCAGTTAAGTAGAGCATCGGCTGTTTCGGATGCACTTTTAAAAATAATAAATCAAGGCTTAGTAAAAAGCAATGCAAGAAACAAAAAATTGATAAGTTTTACGGTTAGTTTTAATCTTTTCTTTTTTTTTATTTACATTTTTAGTCACATTCAAACAATAGTTATTATAATCCCAATCTATATCTATACAAATAAATAAAATTGAAGTGTCTGTTTGTAATTTCAAATTAGCAGCTTTTTACTTAATGCACTAAAAGTATATTCGGTACTCATAACAAAAAACCAATTTTTAAAATTTTTGTCTGTCTGTCAGAATATAAACAGATATATTTATAAAACATCATGAAATACCCAGCGAAGCGGGAGGGTAACGGCTAGTATCGGAATATAAATAGGCAATACGGCTTCCCCGGAAAATTCCCGATCTTTTGGTACCTTCCGCGACTTTCTTCGTGGTGCTGTTCGTGAGAAGATAGACGCACATACATAGATAGATAGATACGTTTGTTTACCTTCGAATTTTAATAGTGTAAGATTACTTGCATATTTACTAACTTATTATTATACTTATATATTTAATAACTTATTGCAATACTTATATATTTAATTATTTATTACAATACTTGTATATTTAATTTCTTATTACAATGCTTATGCTTTAGATTACTTATTTAATACTCATTTTTTGAAGTTATAAACTCATTTACTTGTATAAGAGTAAAAAGTAAGACATCAGTAAAAATGCAAATAAAATTTGAAGTGTTAAGCTTTATTTTTATTACTTTATTTTCCTGGTCAGCTAATAGGATATGATAGCGACAAAATCTTCAACAAAATAATAAACAAGAAAGAATATTACCTTTGAAATAAAATAGACATTTTATAATTAGAAAAGCAAAACAACAGTATTTACTCATAAAATATAATCTAATAAAAAAGTACTGAAGCATCAATCTCGTGAAAACGAAAAGTATATAAATCAGTCCTTCTACAAAGACTACTTAAAAATTAATTATAAAAAAACTTTTCTGGCTTTCTGAGAAGCAAATTTGTCAATAATTTTGGTAAGATCAATTTTTTCAGAGATTTCCGATTCAATAGAGACTGTGTCCATATCTGAAAACCTTTGTTGTGTAGTATTCCTAAAAACTACTAGAAAAATTCTAAAATATATACCTTACCACCAGTGGAGCTCACACATCTAACGACAAAATGTATTTGTTCTGTGTGACTAATATCTGGTGTAGAGTCAAGAATTATAGTGTAATATTTTGCTTTTTTGACAATGTTTGTTATCTAATTACGAATAGATTGGGCTAAAATAGTAATTATTGCATTTTGAAAATGCTGCCCTAAGTAGTGTGGAATACGTGTTTTGTTATTTTTGCATTTACTGGCATTATTAATGTGTTCTGAAATAACTGGATCAAATTCGGCCAATATCTAAACTGTCTGTAAAAAATTATCGTTATATTTTAACTTTTCAAACTAGTTCCTCTAAATGCTAAATTTTGACAGGCTAAAAATTGTACTTCTGCAATCAATCTTTCAATGATGGCGCGCCATCGCTTTTCTCTCTTGATCGTATGCATTTTGTTGTTCCTCGTCAGAGTACAATTTTTTTCTAACCTTGTCTTTAATTCGCACCACGATCTTATACAGTTTACGTGTTTCGGAGTATTTTCATGATTATTATAATAATAAAAAAATACATTATATTTCTCATTCCAATAAAATTCTGTTGTTTAGCTTCCTGCAAAAATGTCATTTCGGGATATTTTCGATGACATTTAAATATTAACACATGTGTGTGCAATCTTATTTGAAAATAAATTGATAATAATTCTACTAAATTTATCTCTCTTTAAATTGAAAAAGAAAGTAAACATTGAAAGAAACAACCTATTATTGACCTAATTCATAAACTTTATATATTCCTAAAGCATTTTTAAGAAATGCCTTTTCGATACTTCGATCATCAATAACACAATTACTTATAAGAATGTATTTATAATTGCAACATAATATTACTAAATTTCTTTTGATGCATAAAAAAAGAGGGGAAAAAATCCCATCTAAAAACACATGTGTTACTTTGACTTAATATGGTGGTTCAAAAAATGATTAATAATTGTAATCAGAAAAAAAAAATGAAAATTTACAATAAACAAGACCAATAAACCGCATTTTTTTAATATTGGGAACAGTAATGAAGGATGTGCATGTTTCGTTCTGGAAGAGGAAGCTGTGTCTTATGAAAAAAAAATTTAGCGTCAATTAATATTGTTTCGATTTAATCTAAAGAGGAAATTTGAAAAACCATGTACTCTTAACTATAGCTATGGATACGCATATACCAAATAATTTCATTGACTTTAAAAAATTAGCTAGTTTTCTTTTAACTCAGTTGTCCTTTCAGTTGAAATCGTTATCACTACGTGAATTTATTTATTATATAAATGTATATATATATATATATATATATATATATATATATATATATATATATTAATGAAAGAGATTTTTTAAAACTAAATATATTGTTTTTATAGTCCCCTTTTTCATGAAGGCAAATGCAATAAAATATTCCTTAATACTTTACCTTAATAGGGTAAAAATATATAGTATATATCTTTTAATAAGAAACTTTGTGTTTGACACACAATATGTCCTAGAGCCAGAAATTCAAATCCATCAGACCAGACACAGGGTATTTTGTCATTTAATACTAAAGAAATTAGTTTAATTATAAATTCAAGTCGTGTTAGTCTTTAAATAAATGATATGCAAATAAAAAAGAAACGAGCCTTACAGTAGTCGCATACGATGTGTAACATCTGGCATGTTATTGTGGTAAATTAGCAATAGCAACTTAAATCCTGGGGAAAAAATGAATTGAGTATGATTGGAAATAATTTTCTATGGAATAATTACATCTTTAATGAAAATTTTATTTAATTAACACAAGGAGTAATGCAATTTTTTTATCAAAAATAATTATTCTTGTTCAATTTGGGGAAGAGCGGTAATAATAATTTATGATAACTAAAGTATGACACATATACTTGTGTTTTCAAATTATTTAAAAACCGTTGAAAAATAGCGTCAATAACAGTGCCACTGTTAGTTGTCGAAACATTTCGATTTATGTTCATTTCGAGCTTGAGTTCATCATTCAAAAAAGCTATGAGTAGCTCGGCTTCTAGCAAACTGAAGTTAACTTTGAAATCACCACTCAAAATCATGGGAAGCGAGTGATAGTTTTTAAAAAAAGCAGAACCACCTTCGGTATATGGTAAAAGTAAAAAAGGCAGGAAATTTTAAACTTTTTAAACCGTTTGATTCGGAGAAATATATACAACCACCGAAATCACTGTTTGTCCATTTTCAAATAAGCATTTTGCCGCACATATGTCCCCAATATTTTGACTAACAATACCCAGTCCTTAATTGTTTGACGATAAGTAGTATCCATATGTCGAGCTACAACATGTGAGTTGTTCTGTGTACGATAGATCGCAACACCAGCTGTTCTGTGTCCCGGTCGTTTAAATTGTACGCAGCAATCGAAGTCAGGTATCGAAACTCGTTCGTCATTGTCTAACCACGACTCTGCCTAAAGGACTTAGCTTCTTCTCTGATCCTAAAGTGAGAAAACAAACACAAAGATCCCACTGCCTAGACCGCAGAGGGTGGGGTGGGGGCGGAGCCCCTCCCGAATGAAGGAGAGAAAAAAGAACTTCACTGAATAGCACGCGCTTCCCCAACTTCCTGTTATGCATTTCCGTCCCTTTTCACGAAATCACTCCCACAAATCTCCAGCAATCGAGAGGAAAGATGTTACACATCAAAAATAAATACCTTAGTCACAGGTTTTTTTCAAATTTGAAGTTCGTGAAAAATGAAAATTCTTAATAGAAAGAGTTTAATTACTGTATAAATGGTTGAAATGAGCAATAAATCTTGTACTTACGAGAAATTTATTGAAAATATTTCGCTGTACGGACCTTTTTGAAAGCCTGTGCATTGTGTCTACCTAAGCTAGCATTTTTATTTCTTATGCAAACCCAAAGATAACGCGCCTCCGCGAGTTGCAATCGCTTTATAACGCGATGCGCTTACGCTCGTACAAATTCTGTTTGTCTCTAAATCAAAGCATGGAACAGACAATGTTGCAATTTTTTAATAGAATGTCCTAAGATCCGTATTCAAAGAGACCGGTAGCAACATTAATTGCGCCTTATTCGGAGGTGTACCTTACAGGAGGAATTTGAATATGCTTTTAAGTCCTAAGAAGTACAAATTAATTCGAAATTAAAAACATAATTACCTGTTGCTATTTCAAACAAGCTAAATATAAAAAATTGAATTGTGCCAGTTTCAGCAGGCCATTTTTTCGAAAATGAGTCAGTTGATGGTAGAGACCGTAGGCGTTTATTTTAATTTCAAATAACTACATTCAAGACTAAATCTCTTGTGGCTGGCTATCTTCTAAAAATTCTTATTGTCTCTGATCCCTTTAAGTTAGCTGACACCGGACATACTGTGAGTGAAAAGAATGTCTTGTGTGACCCACTAGGGACGGGGAGAAAATTACAGAAGAAAATTAGAAAAAAACATATCAAATTTCATGATTTAAAGTACACAACAGCCTTGGACCCTTCAAGGTTCAACACATAAGAAAAGAAGACTGACTTTAAATGTACACAGTATAGAGTAATAAAATAAGATATATAAAATGAAATACCAGATTCGCATTGCTACGAGTAGATACAAAAAAAAAAAAAATCAAATGCATATTTAAAAATAAATTCTATCAGAAAGCCAGTCAAATATTTAAGTGGGTATGTAAATGCAAGTAATTTTTTTTATATAGAGATATTTATAAATTAGAAAATAGTGAACAATGTAACTTTTTAACACAAACATAATTTTTAATCTATACAAATAAATAAAATTGAAGTGTCTGTTTGTAATTTCAAATTAGCAGCTTTTTACTTAATGCACTAAAAGTATATATACGGTACTCATAACAAAACAAAATATACTGCTCTAGTTGTTTTTATTGAGGGCAATTTTGTGATCTACCTGCGATGGCAATTTTTCTCAACAAGGTCTTTCTGAGTCTGTAAAAGATCTTAAGGTATCCGACAACGCTAAAATTGTGAATTTTGCCATAAATTGACACACAAAAATTTTATGATTTCATTTTATAGGACATTTTATTAGCTTCATAAAAATACCAAATTTATTAATTTCCGTTCACTAGAACAAAAACTACTAACATTTGAATAAAAGTAGATACCATTACTTTCAGCAAGATGTCATACTTTAAAACGCGTTTGACTCGAAATGTGTTTTTTTTTTTTAAATGCTCAAACGGGACCAGCGCGATGGCTCAAAAAGATTTGGAAATAATTAACTGAAATTTTTTGTGTATGTTCCGTATAATAGTAGAAGTGTTTTAACCTTCAGATTTATTAATCACCGTTTTATTACAAAATTTACAGTTTCTTATGTGAATATAATCCCTGTTTTTTTTAAGCAATTTCATATAACAACTAAGATAAAGTGCTCTAGTGTTTGTAAAACTTAAAATATCTCTTATCCTGAAGGTCACTTCAAAACAGAATAACAGCAAATCATCAGAATTGAAAAATAGAAAATTTGTTCATAAGCTTTTAGTACAGAATGGGCTGCGTTTAGGTTATTTTGTCATTTTTTTTTACCCGTTTTTTCCAATTTTAGTAATAATAATTTTTTTCTCTTCTTAATTTTAGCCTATTTTTCATAAAATGTTCTAAACAAATCTAAAAACAACAAAAAAATCGCCACATCTCCATTTTTTTAAAAAAGAAGTTTTTGAAACCAGTCGGATACAAAAGACCTTCGCGGGTCCTTAGAAAAGCTCTGGGGGCCCCTAGGGGCCCGAGAATCACAGTTTAAAAACCACTTATCTATGCTATTATTAAATAAACTGAAACAGAAGTAATTTATGACGCAGGTCACGTGGTGTACCTCCCGCTCTCTTTTCCTCCCGCTCGCTATCTCCTCACCATGGCGACGTTTCGGGGGATGGGGGGGGGAATCACTACTTCCGTTCGGTTTTTCACTGTTACGCAAAACTGGGTAAATTTCCCATTCACTCCCGTCCGCAAGGAAGTTTCACTTCAATAAATCATGATGAAAATTATTTAGTTAATATTTAAGAATGGAGTTCTATTGCTTTTAGAATCAAGTCAGGTAGTTTTATTGGGTTTTGATTTAATTTGATTTTATTTTACTACACACTTGGAACCAACAACAGGGCTATTGTTGACGGACTTCATAATTATTATCCATGGTGAGGTGGCAAAGACGATACCTGAGCGTACAAACCTCCTCTCCGAACTACCCCACCACGACAATGGGAGAACTTTGAGCCATGACAGATTTAACGTACATCAGTCCATCTGCATGGCTTATCTTCATTGGCACTGTTTCTCGCATTCATGACAAGCCGGCAACGAGCTCATTAATGTCGCCAAAACTGGCGAAGTCCTGATTGGGCCTTGTATCGAAGATTCCTTTGGGCCTCTTAATATTTTACGGTTTTTTGCTTATACGTGCTGGGGCCCCTGTAGTTACGCCCCTGGTAGCCAGTAAATTTTCGTAAGGGTTTTTACGTGTGTTTGAATGACGAGATCAAGTGTATATTCAACTAAAACAATTCTAAGAATCGTTCGTAAAATGCCTTAAAATATCCGACTACTTAAAATATCCGATTTTTCTACTTTGATGTGTTGCTATGTTATTCGTTTTTGAAAAGACTTCCAGGATAAGAGATATTTTAATTTTTGCAAAAACTAGAGCACTTTATCTTAGTTATTATATGAAAGTGCTTAAAAAAACAGTGATTATATTACCATAAGGACTATAAATTTTGTAATAAAACAGTATTGATAAATCTGAAGGTTAAAATACTTCCACTACCATTACAGAACATAAACAAAAAAATTCAGTTCATTATTTTCAAAACTTTTTGAGCAATCGCTGACCACGTTTGAGCATTTTCAAAAAAAAACACACATTTCGAGTCAAACGCGTTTTAAAGTATGACATCTTGCTCAAAGAAATCGCATCTGCTTTTACTAAAACACTTGTAGTTTTTGTTCTAGTGAAGAGAAAATAATAAATTTGGTATTTTTATAAAGCTAATAAGATGGCCCATAAAATAAAATCATAAAAAAATTGTCAATTTTCGGCAAAATTCACAATTTTAGGGTAGTCGGATACCTTAAATGGAAAAAAAAAAATCTGAAAATATTCATTAGCTTAAATAGCTCTAAAGGAGATCAGTTTCAGAAATGAGTATACTCCATCATGTATTGAATTGTGGTCTTTGCACAATATTAAGCACAAAAAAAAAAAAAAAACGGAGATAACCCGTGGAATATTTTTAAGAGATCTAAAATATCTTTCTGGAATGAAAATGATGGAAAAATCCACACAAAAAATGGAGGGGGGGGGGGGGGGTGGATTCGTTTTTCAGATTAAAAAAATGATTCAGTTTTTGTTTGTTTTTTCAAATTCATCTAGGAAATTTACGTAAAAAAAAAAATTCCAGTGAGAACTTTTCCCCATTATTATTGGTAAAAAAAAAAGCAAAAAAAAGGGGGGGGGGAGAGCAAAAAAGAAATTCAACGAAAAATATATGCATTATTTTTTTTTCTTCTCTATGCAACATTTGCGAGCATCTGTTGAATAAAAATATTCTTGCACCCAAATTATTACAGAAGCAAATTCATATTGTGACGATGTCATTTATATACCGCCCCCTCACTATAAGTCCCTTGGCGCTTTTTGGCTACTTTTAAACATAGTTTTCTCCTTCGGAAGTGGCTCGCTTACTCTCCTTGGGTTCAGTTGTATTTAGTACTTGTTACGGAAAAACTGTAAAAGGGAGCTGCTGTCAGGGAAATTTTTTAAAAACTTTGCTTTGTTATTTCACCAATATGAGTAATAGTGTTGATTTATTGAGGAATATGTTTGGAACCTTCCAGGGCAACTACAGACCGCTTATGGATGATGATGAAATACGGTTAGCCGAACTTTTTTACAATGTAGCCGCGGACGAAATTTCTCTGGGGGATTATTCAGATGACGACGCTGCTTCGGTGGTGAGCTTCGAGGAAAAATTTGAGACCACCCACAAAAATCTGACACGCGTCGTTGGACTCTTTAGAAAAACAAAACGGTCGAAGAGGGCATTTTTAAAAAATTTCGAACACTGGAAGAAACTGAGGCTGGAGAACATTAAGAAATTGAAGGAAATAGCCCGAGAAATTCAAAGCGACAAATACAATGGATGCATTGCAAAAATTGTTGGAGGGTCAATTGGAATAGTTGGCGGTAAGTATCATCATCTTTTCCTTTTCAATTCGAAAGTTGATTTTAATGGGGGGTCTATGGCGTGCATCAGTGCTTCTCAAACTTTTAAATCTGCGACCCAATTTTCAATCCTAATTTTTATCGCTTCTCCCCTCTCCGTGCAAATAGCAATGCTTTTAATTCAATAATAATGTACTTTGACGCTAAAGCTGCAAAATGTTGTTAATTATTTAAACAGTACTAATATAATCAAGATAAGTATTAAATTTTGTATATAATTTTATATATCACAAGCCCATGGGGTCACAGGTAATTATTAAGCTTGTTCTTAATTAAGTATTGAAAAATTAATTATCAAATACACTGCGCAGTACTGATACATTTTTCAGTATTTTATACCAGTGTAAATGTGCATTTTATTTTTAATTATGTCAAAATGTATTTGGTTTTGCTTCCTTTCAGTAAATAACTAATTTTAAATAATCTCTTATTTTCAATATGAATTTCCCCTCTGGGCTCGGCCGCACAGTTTGAGAAATACTGGTGAACATAATTGAAACCCACCTAAGCGGAAAAGATACTCTATGGCAGCCAGGGCCGCCGCGTGGGGGTGGCAAAATTGTTCACCGCACAAGGGCGCCAAAATTTATAGTACTTATAGTTTTTTTTAATTTAGTGTTACTTACATAAATGTTGCGAAAAAAAACTTGCAATTTTGCATGTTTTATATTTTTTTAGCAATAAATAAGATTTCATTTTTTTAAATTTTATATTTTATACATATATATATAATTTAATTTAATTTTGTTTTCGTTTGTGTAACACAAAATTTGATTTCCGATACGAACAATAAAAACACGTTCTGTGTGGAGTTCGCGCTATTATACGGAATGTGTTCAAAATCTAAGAATTTGTCGGAATAAATTTTTATTCATTATATGCTGAAAGATGTGGCTCAACATCGTTGTTTTGTTTGCTTCTTGTTTGCAATGATAATATATATACATATTTAAAATTATGTAAATCGCTTGTGTGGTTTTTCTTCTCCAAATCATATTTTGCTTCATGTATACTGTTATTAAATTGTTCTCAAAACTCGAAATAAAATCTTTATCGCAGCGTTTTTCAAACTGTGGGGCACGCCCTGCAAAAGGGCGTGATAACCCTACTTGGGGGAACGAACGTATCGCGAAAAATCGAAAACAAAAGTTTTAAAATGATTATCAATTTGATAAAATAATTTACAATTTAAAACAATTACAAAGTGAAATACATTCCAATACAATAAAAAAATAAAATACAAATTCCTACTGATATAATACTCAACACTTATAAATGTATCAGTACTGCACAAAGTATTTGATAATTAATTTATCAATATTCAATTAAAAAACGTTCAGTAATTACTAATGACTCCCCTGGTCTGTCATATACAAAATATTTATCTTGATAAATTGTGCGGTTTATAATTAAAATAGTATTGCATTGTAGTTTGGGACGTCTCAAGGCTTGGGCCAACTAGGCCCGGGCCCAGGACCTCGCTCTCAGTGGGGGCTTCGATTCCGTCTTAATAAGATCATGATCCGGATAATTTTAGTGTCGTCAAATATTATTCCCGTACATTCCCTCCAAAAAACAGTTAATTTCAAACTGCATGTCAATTGGCAAAAGTGATAAGACTATATTATTATGTGATGAACGTTATCCAGTGGCGTAACGTACCCCCCCCCCCGCTACCAAGCCCGCTTTTCCGCTTAGGCAAGCTGGGCACATGCCTAGGGCGCAAAAGTTTTGAGGGCGCAAAAAATTGGAGGGTGAAAAAAAGAGAAAAAAATTAAAATTACAGAGAACGTGCAACCGCCTAGCGTTTATTAAAATGCCAATTATTCTCTTTCATTTTTATATCTAAATTATCAAATCTTCGTTTCACTATTGGCCAAATTATTATGTAAATTGCTTGGCTTTTCTTCCCCAAATCATATTTTGTGTCATGTATATTTGTTATTAAATTGTTCTCAAATCTCGAAATAAAATCTTTATCGCAGCGTTTCTCGAACTGTGAGGCGCGCCCCCTCAGGAGGGCGTGATGAAACAGTTAATTTCTTCGGAGTAGTGCAGGAGCCTTACAATTACTTTTCTTCATCCGCTAAACGTTGGTCTATTTTGCAACAGTATGTTGAAAATCTAACTTTAAAGCCACTCAAATTTCGAATACTATAAAAGAGTATTTCACATATAAATTGTAACATTTTATAAGAGTGCAACAGAACCCCATAAAGGGCGCCGAATTTCAACTTGAACAAGGGCGCCTAATACCCACGCGGCGGCCCTGATGGCAGGGGTTGGAAACCTATGGCACATGGGGCACGCGATACAATTCTTAGTTGCACTCTGCACTATTTCACGAATTTGTCAATTTTTGAATGGGTGGAAGTTGATAAATTTGTAATGGACCTTATTTGACAAAAATCTTCAGAATTTCGACATTTACAGAATTACGAAAAAAATCTAAAAGATAACTCTAAAGATAGATTTACAGCTATTTCTTAATTTATCGAATGTCATTTCTGGAGAGATTTAATTGTTTGAAGAGAGAAAACTGCATGTACTCTTTGCTTTCCAATTTTAGTTCTAAAGATCTAAGAAAAAATCTTTCCTCATATGAAATATATTTCGAGTCCGCTAAGAAGCTGTTTAACAACTGAAGGCTCAGAATTGCGTCAAAGTCACAAATAACGCTCCTGATTTTGCGCCGTGAAAGGAGAGCCGTGCAGTCCCTAGGTTTGCATTAAAATTTTTATTTATCATTTTATTTAACTATAACGAAGGGAAATACTGCTATTTTATGTTGTCTGTTTCTTATTTTAATAAATTTGTTTAAAAATACTGAATATTTATTATTTAATACGATTTTAATTATTTTTATTGGAGAAATAGTTATATTTTTTTATGCTGTTTATTTTTATGTTGATAAATATCTTCAAATGATGCAAAATTAATATATGATAAAATTGTAAATGTATATTATTTACCTCTATTCTCTAACTCTGCCTGCATTATCACGAAATCGAAATGTTTAAGAAATGTCATATTTGTAGCACACTAAATCGTATGGGTAGATTGGTTTGGCACGCCTCAGCTAAAAGGTTGCCTATCCTTGCTCTATGGTGTGGAGATTAGAAGAAAAATAATTTTAAATAATTTCGAATTTTAAGAGTACCACAAAGGGGTTGAATTTTCCCTTGAATCATAAAATCCTGAAGAAAAATCATAAAAAAAATCCCCCTCCCCCCCAAAAAAAAAGATTTCCATAAAAGGTAAGTCTTGAAATGAATGGAAAACTACTATTCATTTAGGTAAGCATCCAAATTTTATATAAAAGCATTATCTAAACCAGCATGCAAAGATAGACGTCAATCAAATTTGGTAAGCTATAATTTGAATGGTTGTCAAAAATGTAGAAATTTTTAAATGTTTAAGAATGTGTGAGAAAAAATTTAAGCTGGGAAAAAAAATGTTTTTATGTAATCTTCACGGCTAGACCACTAACATGCTGACATTGAGATCCCAGTGTTGTGTGGTGTTTTTGGAATGAGAAGTTGTAAGACGATTAATGTATTTATGATGAATATATGTTCTTAAGAAGTTTTTGGGGTAGTCATGATCCGAGCGGTATTGAAAGAACTGTTTGTGACAGATCTATACAAGACCTCCTACTAATAATCCTCTTGGGTATTCGTTGGGGCCAGCAAAATTCATCAATATTCTCCTAAGAAGAAAACGTGATATGCAAATTAAGTTATTATAGATAGTTCTAGTTCATTAGTTAAAGGGAGTGAGTTATAAGTGAAAGAGAATAGATAGCAGAAAGTTAGAAGTTTAGTTAACTAAAGGTACAAGAAACATACAAGGTGAAGATTACCATAAATGGTTAGAAAGGCCTTGTAGAAGATTAAAGACAGGAAGCGTTATAAATAAATTGTTTAGAAGACTGCCTACAGTTCAGGTATTGTCACCTTCCTTTTACGTTGGTATTTAAAGTGGCTAAGCGGACATTCGTTCCATATCTACGGTGTTAAGTAATATTAAGAAGGGATTATTATTATAAAGTAGTTTAGTAAATGTATTATCCCAACGCGACTCTCGTTCCTTCCCTCTGTTGTCTGACTGAATCATCCTATTTATAGTGTTGCATTGATTTGTGTTTGAGTGGATTAAAGAGATAAATAAAATAATTGGAAATTATCATGTCGAATCATCCTTCACTTCCTTCCACACCTTTAGCTGGATCACAGGGTAGACGAGAAGTAGGTTTGTTACATGTTTAAAGTTATTGAATTTATATATGTGTGTGTGTGTTCTGCTAAAATGTTGTAGGTTTGTGTCCTGATACCAGTAAAAGCTGTTCGTTCAAAGAGGATGCATGTTAAATATGCTGAGGATACCATATCCTCAAGTTGGTTCGGTTAGGAAGTTTAGAGAGTAAGGTGTCAATATTGCGGTAAAGTTCACATCATTTGAGTGTGGCGTAGCTAATAATTCTCGTGTTTCTTCAAAATCAGACAAAACTGAGAATTATCTGTCAATGCCTTGTGTTCTAATGACAGACATTCGCTCTTCATTTTTTTAATTAGTGTAATTTTCATTCCAGGTGCCATCGCGGGTGCCTCCCTGCTATGTCCTCCCCTCGCTGTGGTCACTGTACCACTTGCCATTGGTGGTGGGGTTGCTTCGTTCCTGGGAGGTGGCGTCATAGTTGGTACCACCGGTACAGAACTGGTTCTGCTCAAGAAGAAACTTGAAGAGGCCAAAGCTCTTATAAATGAGGAGGAAGAAAACTTCTCTCGCATGGAGCATTGGTTCACTCATTCCGAAGAGCTGGTGGAAGCGATCGAAGAACTCATTGGCGAAGATCTGTTGAAAAATTTGATGGAAGAAGGGCAAAATCTTTTGAATGCCGTCAAAAAAGCAAGCGACGGGAATCTCACTACTATATTGAAGGAAATTATGAAAAAAATCTGCGAAAGCAGCAATATTGTGAGGGAATTTGGCATACAAATTGCGCCAATCGTTATTTCTTTTGTTCTTGTGGCCTGTGTCATCAGTGGGAAACATCGCTTTGTCTTAAACTGCGCTTTGATGACTCAAAGCTTGATGATAGGGCTTACGAGCACAACAGATGTTGGCGTCGGAGCTGGACGACTTGTCGCCGGATTAGCGATGAACGGAACTAGCGCGGCTGCAAAAATTTTGCCAGGCACCATTGGTCGCGCAGTTGCACTTGGAACCTTTGTTGCTCTCGGCATTGCCCTAGACGTCTTGAATGTGGTACTCGCTTCAATAGCAATACATAAAGGAGCCCGAAGTTCTCAAGCAGATGAGGTTCTACGAGTGGCTAATTTGCTTGAGGAGGAGTATTCTTTCTTGCTAAATGTTTATGGTGAGATCAAAAATTATAAGTGAATAAATACACTTTAGAGACGAATAATAACCGATTGCCATTACAGATGCTTTTAATTTGGCAAACAGATTTGGTTTCCAAGATTCATTTGCCAATTTTCGGAAACGTATATTGAGTGACTTCTTACACGTGGAAAGAGGTTCTTATAAAAAATACATATTCACCAGTTAAAACTTGCCGAATTCCAAAATATCACCAATAGCTCAGTATAAAATTCTGCGCTCGTAACTCATAAGGTCCCCCCCCCTTCTTTTCTCTTGTATATGCGTTATTTTTTTCCTTTTTACGTCGATATATTATATATCACCTTTTAATATTATTATTCTTATATATATTCGATGTATATTGTTTGATATGCTCTCTATGTGCTATGGACAAGTTCTACCGTAAAGATTACTATGGGGGCGCTACAGTCATTAGTACCCTTGTCTTCTTCCGGTTAATTGCTAAATCTCCATTGCTTTGAGCTAAAAAATTAACAAAGTATTTTAGAAAAGATACTGAAATAAATACTATAAAATCATGAATCTGAAATCTACAGATTATATTCTATCCATATAGTGCCAAAAAAGTTTCAAAAACTTGCATTAAAAGTTTGAAAAACTCAGTTCAATTTCGATGTTTTCCCATAGATTAACATTATACCGGAAGTAAGTGAGGGTTCCACTTAGTGTTGTTGTTTACAAAGTAGAACTTGTCCATAGTATTTTACATATTTTACTCTTTATGAATTTACAACCTCTGACAATAAAGTTCGGTGAATAGTCCTGTAACATTAACACAAATGAAATATTAATGGAAGTTACTGTTCTTTAAAATGGTCTCCTCCCATAACAATGCACCGCTGTGAGATCTGCCTTACATGTCCTGGAAACTTTGCAAGAAGTCTTCGTTTGGAATTTACTTCAAAAGCCTCGTTACCTTTTGTTGGGTGTCATGAATATTGTCAAATCTCTTACCTTTCAAATAAGGCTTGAGTCGTGGGAATAGGAAGAAATATGAAGGTTTGAGATCTGGTGAGTATGGAGGATGTTCAATTTTCTCCATCTCGTTCTTTTGCTAGTACCTGTTTGACGATATTGGCTGTGTGAGGGTGAGCATTGTCGTGAACAGAAAACCCTAAACCTTTGTTGTGCGTTCTGGGGTCGTGTCCTACTTAGAAATTTCATGAAACAGGTCAAACCTTCAATGTACCTTGCAGCATTCGTCGTTGCTCCCTCAGGTAGAAATTCTTCGTGTATAATGCCTTGACTATCAAAAAACATGGCACTCATTTTCGCAATGTTTTCGTCCCTGACGGAGATCGCCGGTCTTCCACTACGGGTTTGTCAGAAACACTCTTCCCACCTTCTCGAAAACGGGTAAACCACTCTTACCCACATTTCATGGACAGTGTTTGATCTTCATAAACACGTACCAGGATCGCATAAGTTGCTTTCGGTGTCTTGCCAAGCTTAAACAAAACTTTAAAATGGATCTTTTGTTCGCTTATAATCCTGTTCTCAATTAAGAACCACCGCACTAAACAAGCACTTTGTGAAACAAGTCTTACACGGAACACAAACGACACCCAACGGTGGGGGCAGATGGTCAACACCTGCCATTACACATGTGCAGCGTTTTGTTTCACCAGATCGGCCGTTCTGACTTCATTCACCGAACTTTTTTGTCAGAGGTTGTATATTCGCTTTTTATATTATGTTCTGCAGAGATTTTATGTTATTATTCAATATTTTTAATCTCTGCTTTTGGTTTGTATTTTATCGCTCTAAAATTCTTAACTGCATGTCAATTCTATAACTCTTGTATAATGGTATCGATTATGAGCTTTTTATTCTAATAAACGTTTGATTTTACAATCTTTGATTGGCTGACTATCCTAGGTGAATACTTGTCGCTTAGAAGACAATCACCTCAACACTTTATAAATTGAATGTTTAATATTGTCACTTTCAGAAGCAACGCAAGGGTAGGTTTCACATACTTCAAAATTTTGGAATACAATCAAATGAGAACATCTGAACTGGCATCCCACTCATCAATTTCCACAATAAGTTTGGAAATCGCAAGTGTTCGGAAGCCCCAACCTAACATTCTGAAAAAAACAACTAAGAAAACATTTTTGGTACTTTTCCGTTTTCGCCGGCGCAAGCGATAAAGTCTCCGAAAATGATACAATTTACGCTTAACGGAATATTTCTGCTGGTAAACTTTTACCGCCACATTTTCTGAACAAGTAGTGCCCTTTTCTTATCAGTAACATCTTTTTTATAGTACATCAAAAATTGATGAAAAACGGATGAAAACTGACATTTATAACAATTTTTTATGTGTATATTGTGTTGCTGCCAATAAAGCCTGCTTGACGAGATTTGCGCCAGTAAAACGGAAAAGTACCTTGGACTAAATTCATGTGACGTCATTATCACATGATAATTTTAAACCAGGTGTTTTTAGCCAATCAAGTTCAAAAACACATGTGACGTCATAGTCACGATAAATGCAATTATCTATTTTCAGCAAATCAGTTCATGCACTTCGTTGTTGCCAAATTACGCTTTTCAGAGAAACTTTTTTAAAAAAAAATTAATATTTGTCCCGTTATTTAAAAGTACATGTATAAAACAAGACTTTTTTTTCTTTAATTTTAAAATCTTTTTGCAGAAATTTCTTCTTATAACTCTTGAGCATCTTTACCCAATTATGCAATTTGAAATTTTACCTAAGTTTTACAAATAGAATAAAAAGTACGAGCTATAGTTTATTGTCCGTTTTGAATTGAATGGAGAACACGTGTTTATATTATCATGTGACCGTCATGAATTTAGTCCAATCTCTGGTAGACAAAATTCCAAAAGGCTAAACTTTTAAGATTAGATTTGAAGATTGAAATTCGGATGCAAAGTAATAAATAATGAGAAAGAATATACTGTTGCACAATTAAACGCTATCAATATGTATACGAGATAAATAATACTAATTTGATATTAGTACGCTGTGGGCCAAACTATATTGTTGATATTCGCCAACTTGGGTGATAACATTACAATATGGCTACCTCGATTTGTAACGTTTGGTACTGTGGTTTCTATCATTATAGCGTATATGATAGTTAATTTTTTGTGTTACTTTTATGGCGGTAGCCCCTGTAATTTCACACGATTTAATTCGATCTTTCATAAATTTAACCATTTTCATACTTTACATTGTGTAGATTGCAAATCTCATCTTCTGTCGTTTATTCGAACACGAATATTTTGAGCATTATGGGTGAATAACCAGGGTCCTTTTTAAAAGAATATGAGAGCTCCCCGCTTTCAATTTTTATGGATCATAAAGATTGTTGTCGAATTCATACTTTTTGTCTATTCTGTTCTAAAAGAGTTCGATTTTTTCTCTCATTTCTTGATTTAAGACTACTCATTTTGACCGTGATGAAATGTGATAAGTAAACCAGCAAAATGGAAATGTTCTGAAAGTTGTTTACAAACAGCATGAAAAGACGACCGCATGTTTATTGCAAATCTTACGGTCCAAATTTACCTCGACCTCAATAGTAAATCTATCAAGCATAATTCTTTTATCCTTAACAGCAAATTGCGGATTTCCATTTTACCTTAGTCAAATTTTACGTTTGATTAATGAATTTTTAAACGTTCCTCGTTCGATGAAATTCGTAGAGAGCTTGAAATGTTCTGTTAGCTGATATTATTAATTACTTTTTTCTCATTTTTTCCACATTCCCTTTCTCATAAATGTTTTTTTCTTTGCTTCCCCCCCCCCCCGGCATTTCTGAATTTTATGTTCTAATTTTTTTTAAATCCCCAGCAACTCTTTTTTTTTTTTTTTTTCCAATTCATTTTCTACAAAAAAGTAAGTACATTTTTAGTTAATTTATCTTTTTTGCTTCTTTTAAAATCTATGTGTTTAAACTCTTTTGCCAGGAGTAGGCCATTCTTTTAAGAAGTTTTCATGATGTCGAGTTCGTAATGCTGAGTCTCCATCTTGGATTGAAAATTACTGGGCACCAAAATCGTATTTGGCGTGCAGCATACGGATAACAAATTAGTTTCGGATAAATTCAAGTGCCATTGAGGAATGATTTCCATATTTTTTTTAAATCACTAAAAATTTTAGAGAACTTTCTCAATTTCATTCAACATTCCGCTCTCTCGCATTAAATAACAACTTTTGGTTGCCATTCCAGAAAGACTAAACTCCGCAAAAACAGAGATTATTAGAATAAATAGAGATGGGACAAATGAGAAAAAAGACACGGAAAAAAAAGTAATGAAAAGGAAAGGAAATAACATGCTTTTATATAAAATAGAGGTAGAATGGTCATATTGGGGCACGATCTCTGATGAGGTCTTCATCCTCTATCTTGAATTTGAGTGAGCATTAAAAATTACACTTGCCAAGTTTAGTGAAAGGTGGGAAAATTTATGACAAAATTTAAGAGTTAAAAAATTAAAAATAAAACTAAAATTAAGAAAAATACGTAGGATTGCGACCTGAAATAATAAAAATAGAGAGAAAAATTGCTGGAGCTATTTTTGTTTGCGTTGGGGTGTTTGGTGCAAGAGTGGAATACTATGTCGACCGCGACTAGCTCCTTTGCTGGAGGCTAGCGTACGGCCAACTTAATCATTGGGTGTTTTTATATAAAATGATCG
This sequence comes from Trichonephila clavata, assembly GCA_019973975.1. Classification (NCBI taxonomy): domain Eukaryota; kingdom Metazoa; phylum Arthropoda; class Arachnida; order Araneae; family Nephilidae; genus Trichonephila; species Trichonephila clavata. Next base: position 27,062 of record BMAO01026558.1, read on the forward strand.
GGATATGCAGATAAATTTAATAGCTGCGTTAATTTTCTTTTTGATCTTATGGGATTATTTTGCATGTTTTTCAACATTTCTATCAATTTTGCGTATGTCTCAGCAAACCTACTCTTATTTTGAAAAGTTTATTCAAGCTCGAACAGACTGTTTAGATCATAGGTTCTCAACGTGGGCGTTTCAGGCTTTTAAGAGGGCGGTAAAAGAATCAGAGAAAATTTGGGGGCGTTGAGATGGCACGGAGGGGCTTGGGCAGATTAACTAAAAAAACGCGCTGATTATGTACTAACAAAAGTAAACTTTAATACTGTTTACTTATGTTGATTGTATGTATTCAAATCACTTTTATATCACATACGAAAATTCACATATTTCGGTAGTTCGGGAATTGGATGAAAAAGATTACATTACATCCAGATCTACATTAAATTGAATGATATAGTGCATTTTAATTTCTGTAGTGCACATGTTGTCTTTTTCTGTGAGCAGTAAGATTTTTTTTTTCTGCATTTTTTACGCATATTATTCAAGACACATAATTAAATATGTTAATCAGGAATTCACATGATTCTTTAAAGGCTGAAACTGGCAATTTATATTTATTTTGAGAGCAATAGTTTATTATGAATTACTTCGTATCATCAAAACCCCTGCCTGTCTTTATAACAGTAAGCTAAAACTTTTATTCCACTCTTTTAAATGGAGAAATTCAGTAGCGTTTCAATTCCAACAATATCCTAGCTATGACTAAAATATATAATATTACACATTTAAATATATTTGTGGCAATAGATATTTTAGATTCGCAAGTAAAATATTGGGGGTTAAGAAAAAAAAATGAAATTAAAAAATATATTCTTTTATTAATGGGATATTTTTTAAAACTTAACTCTTGTTTTCACCCTGTATTATGTTCACTCTTATTTCTCTAGATTGGGATGGGGCGGTATCGAAATATTTAGTAGAAAAGGGGTCGCCAGTTCAAAAAAGGTTGGGAACCTAAGGTTTAGATCAGTGATTCCCAGTGGTCTATATGGACCCCCAGGAGTCTATGACGATCTGCAAGGGGTCCACGACAGCTAAAAAATAATTTGGTGGTCAATGAGGTGTAAATGGGGGTCTACGATAGTGGCTCTCATCAAACCAGATTGTGACTAATATTAAAAGGAAATTTAATCAAAAAGTGGAAACTATACTTGCCGATTTAACAGATTTATTTACTAAATTTAATGAGGTTTAATTGCAGTTACAAGGCAACAGCACAAATTTTATTAAACAAATTCCATTTCAGCATTTCTTGCCAGCATTTAGCTAAAGGAGCATACTTTTGGACGTCGCCAACATTTAAATGCCCTTTTTTTTAGATTTTGAAACTAGGTTTGAGAATGTTTTGACTATCGTAGTACCACAGTAGACAATGAATTCATGTGGTCACTTTGAAAAAAAAATGTCAGATTATAAGAATTAAGCTCTAGGAATATGCACTAACGAAGATTTTAAAGTAAAGTTTAGAAACGATGTCAACAATTTTAGCTTTAAAAAGATTTACCTGTTATTTATTCCATACTATGGAATATCTTGAGAAAGTTTTTAATTGTTTTTCCGATTGAGAAGGAGTTTTAGTGTGCGCTTGCCAATCTCCAAAACAAAAACAAAAAAAAAAGAAGAAAATACTGGACACTATTAACCGAGGAGATATATTTAGTGTTAAAACCTGGTAAGATTAATGCCAAATGTTAAAATTTATTATTGCATCCACAGATTTCTCCCTCCCTCTGAAAGCTTTTATGCATTAATTATATTTTAATTTAATTAACTAACTAATTAAATTAATTAACATGTGTTTTCTTAAGTTTTAAACTCTTCTATACTTCACTACAGTTAAAAACTTTAATTTTTTAAAGTAAATAGCTCTATACCAGCTGTCAAAAACACATTTAATTTGATAAATTTGCATAAATTTGATATTAGGTAAGTAGGGGGTCTACCCGAAGCTGAAAAACCTGTCAAGGGGTCTATGAGGCTAAAAAGTTTGGGAACCTATGGTTTAGATGAAGGTTAGCGTAAGATTCATGTGTGTGTTGTACATCTATATATATAAAGGAGAAAAGCGACTCACTCACTGACTGACTGACTGACTAATCACGAAATCTCTGGAACTATTCAACCTACAGACTTGAAATTTGGTAGACATGTTCCTTTGATAGAGTAGACATCAGCTAAGAAAGGATTTTCCGAAATTCGAAACGCAAGGGGGGTTAAGGGCTTTAATAATAATTGTTTCCATGTTTAAACTACTTGATGTACAATCTTGAAATTGGGTAAGCGGATTCCTTTCAGAGAGTAGAGATCCGCTACAAAATGAGTTTGCTGAAAATCGACCCCCAAGTGGCGTTGCAGGGGTTTAGGGGGCGTTATAGATAATTATTTCCATTTTTAAACTATTTGACGCACTGTCTTTAAATTTGATATATATATATATAGATTCCTTTCGTAGAATAATGATCAGTTACAAAACGGGTTTTGTGAAAACAGACTTCTAAGTGGCGTTGCGGGGGATTAAGGGGCGTAATAGATAAATATATCCGTTTTTAAACTACTTCACCTACCTGCTTGAAAATTGGTAGGTAAGTTTCTTTCCTGGAGTAAATATCCGCTACAAAATGGGATTTGGGAAAATTGACCCCCAAGGGGTGTTGCGGGGGCGGGGGGTTTAAGGGGCGTTATAAATTCCTATTTTTAAGTTATTAGACGTACAGTCTTGAAACTTAGTAAGCAGATTCCTCTCATAGGGTAGAGATACGCTAAAAATGGGTTTCGTGAAAATTGCCACCAAGTGGCGTTGAGGGGACGTTATAGATAATTATTTCCATTTTTAAACTATTAGACGCACAGTCTTTACATTTGATAAAGAGATTTCTTTCATAGAGTAGAGATCAGCTATAAGAAGGTTTTGTGAAAACAGACCTCTAAGTGGCGTTGCAGGGGAATAAGTGGCGTAATAGATAAATATTTTCGTTTTTAAAGTACACTGCTGTGCAAAAATTAAGGACGAAGTCGAAAAATTAGCATATCAGCTGAACGAAGAGGCAGAGCGGACAGAAAGACCAATCAGGAGATTAAGTGAGGTGATGTATGGTAGCACATGCGCAGATATGCAGGTAGACGTAATGGGGGAGTGTCTGAGTAGTAAAGCATGTTGTCGGTGTAAGATTAGTATTTCTGGCAAAGAGATTGCACACCGTATAGCAGTTAAAATCACACCGAGTTGCTGCCTCAGCGAGAAATGGCGAATAATCAATCTGTTAGACGACATCTGGATGCTTTTACCCGAGGTCGAATCATTGGGAAGTTGGAGGAAGGTCGCAGTGTGACAAGTGTGGCTGCAGAGTTCGGAATTGCTCACAGCATCGTTTCACGACTTTGGAGACTATTTCAAACGACAGGAACAGCTATCCGGGGGTTCAGTAGTGGTCGTCCAAGAGGAACCACACCCGCAGATGACCGGTATATTGCCTTACAGGCCAGAAGAAACATGCGACAGACAGCGGGAGAAATCGCTAGACACACGACACAGGCGACTGGACGACCGATATCCCGTTTTACCGTGGCCAGAAGACTGCACGGTGGTGGTCTGTTTGCATGACGCCCTGTACGGTGTGTACCTCTAACGCCTGCCCATCGGATAAGGCGTTCTCTGTGGTGCCGGGAATACCGGAATTGGAGAGACAATGACTGGGGACGAGTACTCTTTACAGATGAGAGCAGATTCAGTCTGAGTAGCGATTCTCATCGCATACTCATCTGGAGAGAGCGGGGAAGCCGCAATCATCCCTCGAACATCATTGAAAGGGACAGGTATGGAGGTGGCGGTGTTCTCGTTTGGGGAGCATCATGCTTGGTAGTCGTACAGACCTTCACATCTTCGACGCAGGTTCAGTCAACGGGACCCGTTATTGTAACGAGATTCTTCTTCCATATGTGCGTCTTTTTAGAGGCGCTATGGGTCCGCACTTCCTTTTCATGGACGACAATGCACCATGTCATCGCACAGTAGCTGCCGAACAGTTCTTAGAGAGTGAGGATATTGAACGTATGGATTGGCCGGCACGATCTCCGGATCTCAATCCCATCGAGCATGTATGGGATTTTCTAGGCAGACGCTTGGCAGCTCGTACCTTACCACCAGTAACGATTCCGGAGCTTCGATTGGCGCTGCAAGACGAATGGGCAGCAATGCCTCAACAACTCATTGACACCCTCATTCTCAGCATGGGCAGACGCTGTGAAACCTGCCTAGCAGTCAGGGGAGATCATATCCCCTACTAAAGACCGGATATTTCTTGCTGGACACCCATCACAGGGATGTTTCGGCCTTCAGTCGCATTGCGCTCCATGCTACTTTTTCAATAAAGCTTCTTTTTATCCCTCTGATTTCTCTTTTAGTAAGTGTTGCTTACATTACTCATGTCCTTACGTATTGGGGATCTTACGGTATTAAATGTGTTGATTTGGAATGCTTTTGTACAAAGTTATATTGAAAAAACCATCTCGTCCTTAATTTTTGCACACCAGTGTATTTGACCTACCTGCTTGAAAATTGGTAGGAATGTTTCTTTAATGGAGTAAATATCCGCTACAAAACGGGTTTGGAGAAAATTGACCCCCAAGGGGTGTTGCGGGGGGTTAAGGGCAGATATAAATAATTATTTCTTTTTTTAAACTATTAGACTCATAGTCTTGAAATTTGGCTAGCAGATTCCTCTCATAGGATAGAAATACACTGCAAAATGTGTTTTGTGAAAATCGACCCCTAGGTGGTGTTGCGGGGGTCCAAAGGGCGTTATTGATAATTTTTTTGCATTTTTAATTAATTGGACGCACAGTCTTCAAATTTTGCTAAGCAGATTCCTTTCATAGAGTGCAATTCCCCTACAAAATGGGTTTTGTGAAAACAGACCCAGAAGTGGCGTTGCGGGGGCTCAAGTGGCGTTATAGACAATTATCCCCATTTTTAAACTGTTAGACGTACAGTCTTGAAATTTGATAGCAGATTCCTTTCGTAAAGTAGAGAACCGCTACAAAATGGGTTTCGCGAATATCAACTACCAAGTTTAATTTCGGGAGATTAAGAGGCGTAATCGATAAATATTTCCATTTTTAAACTACTTGATCATCCTGCTTGAAAATTGGTAGGCATGTTCCTTTCATGAAATAGAGTTCCTCTAACAAAGAGTAAAATGAAAATTGCCCCCCAAGGATGTTTGCGAGGGGTCAAGAGGAGTTACAGAAAAAAATTCCTGTTTTTAATAGTTAGACCCATATACTTGAAATTTGTAAAGCATGTTTCTTTTGTTGAATAGGGATCCACTAATAATAAATTTTAAGCAAATCAAGTTCTGGGGGGTTGCAGGGGGTTACTGGGACGTATTGACAAAAAAAATACTTTTTTCGAGCTACAAGGACTATAATAATGAAATTTGGTTTGCATTTTTCTTTTGTTGAATTGAAATCCGCTAAGAGCGATAATTTTGGAAAACGGCTCTCAACGGGATTACGGCGATATTTATAGTAAAACTTTTGCTTTTTTCTGTTAGATTTAGACTTGAAATTTGGCTTGCATGTTCAATTTACGGAGTAGAGATCCACCGAAAATTGGTTTTGCGGGAATCCACTTGGTTTTTGAGCTACGAAAGAGCAAACATCATTCTATGCTTCAATTTTAAAGATTTTTAGAAAATACAAATTAAATGAGTTCTGCCCTTTTTTTTTATCAACAGGTGACAGTTACAGGTATAAGTATATTTTTCAATTCAATCGAATTCTTAATGCTAGGACTTAGATATCAATAATTTATACATATATATAAGCAGTAAAAATTTATAAAACATCATGAAATACCCAGCGAAGCGGGCGGGTAACAGCTAGTTAATATATATAGAGAGAGAGGCCAAAATTCCGTCGGAAGATCACGAATTAAAATGGGATCTTTTTTCAAGTCCCTTCTGGTACGCAAGCCGGAAGAAAGATTACTAAATGCTGGTTTCCCGTCGCTCCTGGAAGGAAACAATTATGATTGGTTGGGTGTAACTTCAACGGCGCCACGAAAACCTTGTGAATTCATCACCTCATTTAACAAGCAGGCGTCGGAAACAAGAGATGTGTTATCATTATCGGAATATATATATATAGTTATCTCTCATTAGCGTTGAAAGACTACTGCAATTATAAAAAAAATTCGGGTGTCAGTTTCCTTTCCATATTCCTACTCTGTGCCTTATCTTTCCTAACAACGGAGGGGGGGGGGGATTATTTTCTCTGCCATGCTGATGTTTTTTTTTTTTTTTTTAAATTTCAGATTATCCCTTTTTCCTCGCGTGTTTCCAAGGGTACATGTATTACAATTGAAGAACTACAGCCTTTTAAAGATATTTAGAAACAAGTAATATAAAAAAAAATTGTTTTAAGTAGATTCCTACTTAGGTCAACAAAGAAAAAATTTATTTTTTAGTTACTTTTTAATTAAATAATTATAATTAATATAAATATGTATGTGGAATTATGGCACGGAGTTCTAGGAGTATTTAAATTGATGACACTGCTTTTGACTAAGACTAATGTTTAATGTGGACACTTGTTGCAGGACTACACACTACTACACAGATATATGATTAATGACGTTTAGACAAACTTCTTGCTCTCAACAATAGTTTCTCAGTCTATTATTCACATCACACTTATCATACCACAGTTCACAATGGTAACACACGTAGTTCAACGATGTATATAGAATTCAGGTGAGGCTTGGGTGACCTTCGCTTCACACCACTTCTAGCATAGGATAGCTGGTCCTTTCTCGGCCAGTACCCGGTTGTTGCCTTTTTCAGCAGCGTTGGCTCTCAGACCTGCTCGTCGAGACCGCTCGCTCACTCATCCCTCTCTGGTTAGTTCGCTCTCTGATGACTCGCGTCGCCAGCGCCCTCTAAAGTGCGGTATATGTGGAAATTCCCACATCTTCTCGGGCATCCTACAGGCAGTGTCCTCACTGCTCACGCAATAAGGATCTGAAATATACAAATTCAAAAAAAAAAACAAAAAAAAGAGCATAAATTATATATATATATAGTATACAGTTACATAAATATTTGATACAAGTTCGTTCTTCTTTCTCATTAATGCATAGACCAAGGCTTCATCTGGTCTGCTGATGCGGCCGTTACATTTGGCCCCTCGTGGTCTCCAATTTTAGCAACATCATATCGGTCATGGAGTTTTACTCTAGTCACGTGGTAAGATCCAAAATATTTTGGTCGTAGTTTCAATTTGTTTCCAAACTGAGTCCTCATGTGATTGCTACCAACTCTCCTTGAAAATACTGGTGAGTTTTTTCCGCTTTCGGTTGTAAGTTCTCCTATTTTCCTCTTGTATCTTCAAAATGTTTTGTATACACTTTCTCATATTCGGAAAATAGTAGTCTCTTTTCACCAATTCTTCCGTCTTTGCCACGGCGAAATGTCCAAATGAATGAGCTTTCTTCACCACATCTACTTGCATCATCTCTGCCACAACTAACAGTTCTTGATCTTCACTAAGTTTAAATAAAACATTATTCTTTATGATGAATTCAGTAGTTTTGCCTTCTTGCAACAGCTTCTTAATGGTTTTAATATACTCATCAGTTTCCTGAGCGTTCACAATCTTGTGTGTCAAATTCAATTATTTTATTCAAATTCAATTTAAATTCAATTATTTTATCTAAAGACCATAATTTAAATAAATAAATTATATGAATAAAAATTTTAAATAAGTGAAAATTAACAGTTTTTTTTTATATAAAAACACATCATATAAAAAGTGCTTGATTTAAAAATACTATGCCTTAAAAGAAAAATTAATAACAATTTGGGAGAATCTTAATGTAAACACAACATTTCTCCATATTGAATTTAAGTTTTGAATGAAAAAATTTACATTTCTTTATCAAAATGGTTTGGCATTTCTTCCCTCTACTTTTAATGTGTTGGAATCAAATTAGGATTTACTCATAAATAGCAATAACTATGTAATGACTAAAGCTTAATAATGCATATGCATTAAAATAGAAAACAATGCAATTGATATTCAACGCTTCTCTAAAAAATAAGTATCAAATTATAATCTTATCATTGATAATATAGCTATTCAAAAAATTTTAATTTGTCCATTCACATTTCTTTTACAGAAGTTTAAAAAGCTGCTAAATTTGAATAGTTGCCATTACTTTTAATCTTTTAGAATCAACTTATAATTCAATGATAAATAACAATATTAATGTTATTAAAAACCTATTTTGTATTTTAAAACAATGAGTTAAACTGAAGGATAAGTGAGTAAACAGCAATGCATTCATAATAGTTTCAGAAAGTATCTAAATTAGAACATAAAATAATTTATAACTTACCTCAGAAGTTGTTCTGATCTGAACAGATGACTTGTACTTTGCTCTCTTCATTTCTGCTTTTACAACGCTTTTGATAAAAAAAATTAATAATTCACTGAGCAATCAGGCTCGGTAAGCGGCATGTTGCTCACAAATTTGTCATCGAATATAAAATATAAAATAAAGAACTACAAAATCAATTGAGAACTAAAATAACCAACTGAGAGCTATATCTAAGTGAATCAAGAACTATAAACAAATACACCAGCTAACACTAGTCGAAGCAGACGAATACCTAATTAGATAGATAAATTACAATAAAACAAAATTATATAAAAAAGTTGTTAAGATTATTTCCTAACAAATATATACACTAGAATAATGCAAGAAATACAATGATATCACATATTTTAATTAGATAAAATTACAGCACAAGAATGTCAACAACTTAGTGTATAGGTTTAACACGGAAATAAAAAACACGTGCAAATGTTGCCACGGTTCTCACGTGATTCCCCGCTTGGTGTCTGTCTGACGTGAATTTCCTCCATTGGTTAGGGTGATTTGAGAATGCACTCTTTTTTTCGCTGAAACCTACTTTTTATTTATGATAACTGAGTGGACCCCACTGTCCAAAGTAGCAATTAATGGGATATCATCAACAATTACGTCTACATACTGCAATTCATTAAATAAAATGTCATTTTGATTAGAAATAGTTTTAATTTGGTTTATGGTATGCCCTACACTTTTATCTTTATTTTCTGACTTCGCCGTTTTTTCTGCACAATTTCTAGCAAAATGCGGTCCTCCACACACATAACACGAGATTGCTTTTTCTTGTTTTGCACTTTGGTTATGTTTAGGAAATTGTCTCTGGAAATGATTAGTACTTCCTACGTTCGCGCAGTTTTTAATCTAAGCATCATTATCGTTCCTACTCTTAACATTGTTATGGATTCGCGATTCATGCAGTGATCTGTTTTTCGAAATAAAAAATATAGCTCAATCTTTTCCTAGCTCATCTGGCACAAGCCATGAATCCGCCTGCATAATTTTAATATATGAAGCAGTTTCTAGATCTAAAGTGTCTAAATTTATCACTGACCATTAAGTCAAATGGGGATTTAAAATCATTAACGTTCCGAATTTTTAGGTAATATTGAAACATAGCACTTAAACGAGTAGCGAATTGTACATGAATTTCATCTGTTTGCTTTTTAGCTTTTCTAAAACTAAGTAAGCATTCCTGAGCAGTGGGTTGGAATTCTCTTAAAACTAATGATTTTACTAACTCATAATCTTTGATTTCGTCATCTTTTATATAAAGCAAAATGTTATGTGCCCTCTCACCAAGAATATTAATCAGGATTTCTGCTTTTAAGTCATCTGGAACATTTTTAATTTTGAAACCTCGTTCTATTAATTGAAGAAACAGACCAAAATTTTCAGATTTTATTGGGATTTGTATGGTTAATGTTTTATACTTTTAATTAAATTTTCTAAATTATTAGTTTCCCCCTGTAAACTTTTCTGGGTTACTTGCCCTTCAGATTTTGCCTTTTGAAGTTCAATTTCTCTGTCTATCTGTTGCAGTTTAACTTTTTCTAGCTCTAGCTGTGAATTAGTTATTTGTAGCTGCTGTTCGGCTTTTGATTGTCTATCCTCAATGGACAAATTTATCAGATTCATTACAAATTCTGGGTCATCTTTAATCAGTTTTGAATTTTACAATTTATTTTTTAGTTCGAAAATTGTTTCTTTAGAGGAAACTTGCTCCCCAATTTCATTTAGAACATTTATCAAGTCCTCTTTTTTTGTAGACTTATGATACGACATTTTAATCACAATAGAAGAGCATGAAAAGGTATCTTACCTTTTTTGTTGGTAGTTCAGCTTTATCAATCAGGAGATGGATTACACTTAGAGATTATCCGTTCACCAGCACAGTCTGGCATCCGTTAACAGGCAGCACAACCACAATTCGAATGTTCCGTTCGGTTCGCGAAAGTCCGGAACAGTTTTTTTTCACAGTCCTCAAAGTCCACATCGCGATATCAATAGTCCACATCCCAACCAAGCCCCCATTTTCTGTAGGGTAATTATTTTGATAAATTTTGATTTAATTATTAACGATTGAAAATTTGAACGATAGAAAAATGCACACTGCTGGTCACCGTAAATGCAACACCAAGAAAGACAAGAGATAGCGCAACAAAATTTATTTTGTAGATAAAATGTTGACCAATTATCAAATGATTAAATTTATAGACTTCTGTAAAGTGTGGTTCCTGCCAGAATCAGTTGCCAGAGTATCCGCCATTGTTGGAGATCCCCGCTGCCACACGCCTCGGCATTGATTCAAAGAGACTTTGGATGTGTTCTTGGGGTACAGAAGACCAAGCAGCCTCCACACGTTGCCAGAGTTTATCTGGTGTGGCAGCTGGGGTGTAATCTGGGTCAATCGTTGAGTAACTATGGACCACATGTTTTCTATCGGCGAAAGATCAGGAGAGCGAGCCGGCCAGGGAAGCAATTCAATCTGGTGATTGACGAAGAACCTTTGGACAATGCGTGCCACGTGCGTTCGCGCATTATCCTGTTGAAATATGGCTGTGGCCAAGCCCTAAAGGTAAGGAAGGACAACTGAGCTCGTAGATGTAGCGCTTGCTGTTTAAAGTACCGGCAATACGTACAAGAGGAGTGCGAGAGTGATATCCAATACCACCCCATACCATAATACCCGATGCAGGACCAGTGTGGCGGTGCACAACGCAGCTGTTCAGCATTCTCTCTCCACGGTGTCTCCAGACTCGAATCCGACCATCGTGGTGTTGCAGACAGATGCGTGACTCGTCAGTAAAGACAACTTCATTCTATTCTGCCGCCCACATCCTTCTTTCATCGCACTATTGGCGGCGGAGACGTCTGTGGTTCTGCGTCAAGGGTGGACCAAGCAATGGACGTCTTGTGGACAGACCACTCTGCTGTAAACGGCGTGGAATGGTACGCGCAGACACTGAATGATGCGTTACAGACTCAATGTGCTGTGCTACGGTTCGTAAACCAGGCTGAGCGATCCGTCACTGCTATGCGCACAATTTGCCTGTAATCAAGTGAAGTGGTGCACTGAGGTGGATTCGATCGACCACGTCGGTCCATGGTACCCTCCTGCATCCAACTGTCACATATCCGCATTACAGTTGTTTGGTTTCGTCCAACACGACTACCCATTTTCCTGAAAGATATTCCACAATCTCGGTAGACCACTATCCTTCCTCTGTCGAACTTGGATACTTGATCAAAAGCTGATCGCTGTTTTTTACGAGACATAACTGATCGTTTTTTGAAAAAACCACTAGAAAAACACAATTGCCGAATTTGAAATCGACGAAATCTTCAAGCCTTAAAAAGCTCTTTGAGGTGGCGCCACAGGCGTGCGTGATGTGTGTCTGCGCTGAAATTCTAATCATTTGCATATCTCACCTCCGCTAATGCATGTTGTAAATTTCAGGTTATTTGCGTGCTTCCTTCAGGGTGTTGTATTTACGGTGGCCAGCAGTGTACATAGGGAGATAAGATATATTTCCTCCATTATCCATTTCCAAAAGTAGAAATATCATTAGAAAAATAGTCCATGGTCTATGCTGCTCTCTATCATATCCATCACATCTGGCATTCACGCGAACATCTTCGTGAGTCTGGGCAACTTATCGGACATCTGAGCAAAACATTGAAAAATGATGTACCTCGTAGAATTCCAATTAGTCTTGGTCGAGTTTATACTTCGAAAGCTACTGAATCTAACTAGAATGCACATTTTATAATTTTCGATTTAGTTGTAATTCACGGTATTAAGTATTTAGGCAGTACATTAACAAAAACATGGATAAGTTTTTAAGTCGTAAGCAAACATTCGACGATAATAAAGCATCAACAAGTGCACAGACGAGCAAAGTTCCGAAAATTAAATCAAGTAAGTATTCTCAAGAATATTTAAATTTTCGATTTACCACTGCTAAAGTAAATGGAGAAGAAAAGCCCCTGTGTGCTTTATTTGTTCAAAAATATTTTGGTAGCAGACAGTATGAAACCTAATAAACTTAAAAGACCTTTGGAAACGCTTCATGGTGGGTACATTAACAAGCCTCGAGAGTTCTTTGGATTAAAATTAAAATGATATGGAAAACAAAAAGCATTTAAAAAAAGCGTTGTCAGTGAATGACAAAGCTTTACTTACTTCTTACAAAGTATCATACAAAATACCAGATGTAAAAGCCTCACACTATTAGCGAAAAGAGCTTATTCTGCCAGCAACAATTGAGATTGTGGAAACCATGTTAGGAGATAATTTTGCCAAAGAGTTGCAGTCTATGGACTGCAACTCTTTGGCAAAGTCAACTGTAATTTTAAGCCTCACAGAATTAGAATTAATGTGAAATAATGAAAAAGAATGTAAAATTCCGATGAAGAATAATTGTGTTATTCTTCATCGGAATAACACAATTCCGGGAGCAGACACGCACTCGATACTAACGTTAATGGTCGCGCGGGGTGACTGAGTGGTGGCGTGGCAGGAGCGGACACATAACATTTCGTGGGCTGAGTGGACACTTTGAAACTCATCGTGGTTTGAGCGGACACAATTTTCTCCCCATCTTAGAACAGATTCGATTACCGAATTACAAGGTTAAATACATTTTTGCCAATCAAATTTAATTACTTGTATTAAATTGTTAAGATGTTATAGTGCGAATACATTTTAAACATAACGAAATGTAATAGAAATAAAAACTTTCAGAGAAATATTTAAAAATTAATAGTATGTAACGATATAATGAAAGGTGTTGCGGAGCGTAATATGCTGGTTCAAGAAAGAATGCGGACTGTTGGTCTAAAATATTTTATTGCGAAATCTGAAAGTGCGTAATGCCTTTTATACTCTCTTCGAGAGATTACAAGGGTTGCCAATTTGGCGAGAGTTCCATCGCCAAAGGCGATAAAGACACAATACGGAACATCCCGCGCGGCGTTGAAATATCAGACATATATTTCAAATATAAAATTAACATTATACAATGTAACAATACAAAGAGTTTAATAAGAGCGAATACAAGTTAAACTAATTACAAAGTTAAAAGTTAATTAAAAATACATAAAAATACAATTAACACTGAAATGCAATTAGTTGCTTTACAGAAGACTAAGGTTGTCCCTTATTGGCAAAATACAAATTTTTGAAAGAGGTCTCCTGTAGTTACCTCTTGGCGTACGTACATCAACTACTCTGACATTTCCATCAGTACCTGGAATAGACTTAATAATCCTACCCAATGACCAATTGCAGGTTGGGAGTTGAGGATCTTTAATTAAAACCATCATACCAGGGAGAATATTGGGTTGCTTAAATACCCATTTTGTACGCTGTTGTAAATTACTCAAATAGCTGTTTTGCCAGCGTTTCCATATTGTTTGAACAAATTTTTGGGTTTTTCTGCCATTTATTAAGAAGGTTATCCTCTTTATCAGCTATGTCAGGTTCAGGGATAGCATTTATGGGTCTTCCTATCAAGAAATGGCCTGGAGTTAATACTTGGTAATCGTCTGTATCAGATGATAAGGGAGTGAGAGGTCGTGAATTGAGGATGCCCTCAATTTGAACTATTACAGTTATAAATTCTTCCAGCGTTAGTTTTACGGAGCCTACCACTCTTCTCAAATGGAACTTAAAGGATTTTACTCCCGCCTCCCAGAGGCCACCAAAATTGGGTGCCCTAGGTGGAAAAAATTTCCATTTGATACCCTCTGAGGCTAACAGGGCTGCAATGGTTTCATCCTTTATGACAAGTTTGTACAGATGTTTCAGTTCTGCTGAAGCTCCAGTGAAATTCGTAGCATTATCGCTAAAAAGAATTGAACTTTTGCCACGACGTGCAAAAAATCGTTTCAAAGTGGCAATCAAAGCGTTAGTAGTCAAATCTGAAACAAAGTCTAGATGAACTGCTTTAGTTGCCATACAGACAAATATGACCACATAGACTTTCTGAAATGTACCCTTTCTCTGTCCCTTATATTTGATTAGAAATGGGCCGCATAAATCTAATCCTGCGTTTTGAAAAGCCGAACTTGGCGTTAT